>JACXSJ010000789.1:144617-167980 GCA_014851325.1 Pentalonia nigronervosa | reverse complement strand
ATACACATAATATAATACAATATAATACGCATTAAGTACGAAATAGTTCATTATTATTTTTTTTTTTTTTTTTATAGGTGAATTAGAACCAGATCTATCGAAAACGTAATATATTTTAGTGATTTTTATCATATATTTATAGGTATTTTTGAGCCATGATATTGCAGCAGTCCAAAAATCAGCAAATAGACGTCAAAACATGAATAACAAAAAACTTACCGGTATAAGTTTTGATTTTAACTTATAGAGAGTCTTAGAATACAGTAATAGACTCAAAGGAAAGAAAACCTATTTTTCGGCATTTACATTTTTGAATTGTGTTGCTGCGTTAATCATACCGTGCGTTAATTGGTTTATGGAGGTTCAGTATTCGATTCATCATCACGGACGCCATAATTGTCATTTGGGGCCTACGATCTCATGGAGCTATGTCCGTACGCGTATTACTATACACACGGAGAACGTATGACGGACATACCTTGACTGCAAATCGATCCCCATACAATGAAGAAATAGGACACCAGGCTGGGAGATTCGGTAGCCTCTCGTTGCCGCTGTTGCAATTGTACCACAGGTACGTCGTCCGCTGACGGTGTGATATGTCTGAAACACAATAGCTATAATATTATTCGCGTGAATTCTCGAGTATAGGATGTTCCCGACCATTAGATACTAAACGAGTTAAAGGCCAAATCGAGAAGATCTCGCTAGACCATCACATAAACCATTTTTTTCGTATCACCTCATCTCCACCATCTCTATTTAAGAAAAAAAAACACCATACGTAATTTGTACAAAAAAGTAAACCTACATCGATTTATTTCCATATTATTATGAATACATTCAATTCTGAGCACTTTCAATCATTAAAAAAAAAAAGAGAGCACGCACTTAAAACAATTGCAGTAATTATACATATATTATAACGTCGTGTCATTTTTTTCAACCGAATTCCAGTAAAAAAAACGTCGTTAAAATATAGGTATATTTATATTTTCTGCTCGTTTATCGCAAATACACAAGAATTGCAGGAAAATATTAATATGTCGAATTGATAATATTTTGATGGACGATCTTCTAGCGGTACCTAATAAAGGAAGAAATAAAAATTATGGTTTTTTTTTTTCGCGGCAAAGTTCGAAATGTCAACTGGGTTGGTGGACTTTCACGCCCGACCTCTGTATAGGCTCTAAGCGTGTGGCAGGATCCTAAGATCCTGGTACAAAGCTCACAACCACCACGGAGGGGTGAAAAACGGTCTGTCACATACACACACACACACACACACACACACACACACACACACACACACACACACACGTACATATATATAGTACGCTATTGATTTTACCCCTCTCTGATAATGTATGGAGACCCTTTGTACGGGCATTATACGAGCGTTTGCAAAGGTTACATTTGCATATTATTGTACCGGCTTGAATAGATTCGTCTTACTATATATTTTACATGTATATAATATTATGGTATTCGTTTTGGCCGGCGAACCGTTTAAACCGAATGGCCGAATCATTCGGTTTTTAGGTGTGTTATAATAATTACACTCGATTATTCATATTTTTGATGTGCTATGTGCCACACAATTTTCGAGAACATATTATAATATCTATACTATAAACCACTCGATCCATGTGCTGGTATACACCGAACGACTACTCAAATTGTTTAATATATTCTGTCACAAGAATATATTCAATTTATTACAATCTATACCAGTTCTAAAAATATAACACTAATTTAAACTTTTATATTTTACTGCATTTAAAATCTGAAAACGTTTCAATGAGTCTAATATAGTATATTATATGTTACGGCTATACGTGTAAATAATGTATATCGCGTGTATGTAGTATCACATACGTGAAAAGTTTATAAAAAAATACATTTTTTAAAACCTCTCTTGTATAAATACATTAAAATAATATTCATACATATATTATGTGTTTAGCAGAAATGTATTTAAAACTTCGATGTAGATAACTATATACCTACATTAACCAAATAACGTATTTAAATGGTATATTTACTTAAGTTATTTAAAGTTTTGATAAGATAAATAAATATTTATTTGCCCACAGATCCATTGAGGTCTTTACGACACAACTGAAATGGACGACGCGAATAGCAACGACATAATGAGGTAGGTAATGGTAGTTTTATTTTTATATTTTAGTTAAAAGAAATTGCTTTTGATGTAAAAAATAGAACTAATTAAAATAAATTATACTTTTTCACACGATATATTGTAATTTTTTTTATATAATTTTAATGCATTCGATTTGTTTTATTTTAATAAATAATATTATGCAATATTATATCATTGAAATTTCACAAATTCTAAGTTCCGATAAGACTGAATAAATATTAATTTAAATGTATCATTAAAATATTACATACCTTTTTTTTTTTAATAATTAAAAAAAAAGGTAGGTGAACGGGTATGGCTCTGCTGTGCAGTCGTAGGTCGAGTGGATCACTCTAATGGATGTGTTAAATTTTTATTTAATGATATTATATCATTGTATACGAAAAACGTTTCTGAGCAGAGATGTCTGTCAGCCTATATCAAATTTATTTCATAACAATATGTTTTATGATATTATTGCTACTAAAATAACTCTTTAACACAAAAAAAATCATGCCAATGTATCTTTAATATTTTTAAATTATGATTATAAAAACTTATGAGGAACCTTGTATTAAATGTTTAAGCTTTTTGACCTAGCGAAAATATTTTTATCGATATTTATAGAAAAAAAACTTGAAAATTTAAAATGTCAATATAAATAGTTTAAAAACAGTTAAAATATTTTGAAATGGGAAATGGTCCTATTAAAAATCTGGTAAAAATTTGAAGTATTTACGGTTATTCGTTTTTATCAAAAATTCAAATTGGTTTCGCGTAAAAATTCCCGTTTTTTAAAACTTTTCTTTGGTTTATTTTGATGTTTTTGAAAACTACTGGCAATTTTTTTTTAACCCCCTAAAGTATCAACTAGATTTATTTTCTCATCAAAAAAGTTACTGAAGTAGAAGATCGAAGCATTTTTATTGCTTCAAAGGTATGACAGATACAAAAAAAAAAAAAAAACGAATACGTCATTGTATAAAATCGATAAATACATTTATCGGTCCGCTCAGAATCTAAAACGGAATATTGTTTTTATGCGTATATCGTTATAAAGATAATATTATCTTTATACGATAGATATATTTTTTCGCCGCCGGCGAAAGGAATAAAAACGACCAATATTCGATTTGTTCTGACGGTCATAACTTATGAATACTTATGACATGTAACTGCAATATACTATATATATTATATACTTTTCTTTAATACTACCTATAAGTACCGAATTTTTCTTGTTCTATAATTATACGCGTTCGGCAGTATAGCGGCTGTGCATACGTTGCCGCAGCTTACCTATTTAGCGGAATACAATATCAAACGAGGCAATATAAACACAAAATGTAACTGAATATCTTACGAAAAACGTCCCTGTTATCGTTTGTTAATATTATTAATATAATATGTTATGCTTTATCACAATATTCGACCATTGACACTGCGGACCTGATTTTCGCGACCAACCACATACACATGACGATCACGAACATTGTCAACAAGAACGCAGCCCAAACTTCAGGACTCCAAGTCACCAAGTACGACATCGAAGTGGCCCGGTTGACGGTATATTTTGCGTACAGTTCGTACCTGCAAGACCAACACGTTACAGACAAGTAATTGTTGTAATGTTTTACCATAATTCATAATATTATACGACATGAATATATCGTACACGCGTTTCTCAAATTGCGTATTGCAATATTATTAACGTTATACAATGAAAATTAAATTGCGCTTTAAATTGTTTCATCTATTGCTGCAGTCTCGAGATTTTGTAATGCACTAGTTTTACGTTCTCTATGTACAATGTACAACAATATCATGTCTATACATGTTGTCATAATAGTACATGTACACAGGTGATCAGATATTAATAACGCAGTACAAAATAATAATGAGCAATACACTTTGTGTAATATAACGTGTACAAAATACAAATGCCCAATAATATATCAAATTTTAAGTAACGAAAAAAGTATAGGACACACGATACAATATAATATTATGTTCTTTTGCAATTTCCACAAATTTTATCACATTGACTTGTTGAAGTATACACATCAACTACGTGATTCGTGTATGAGACCTCGTCCGCGTTTGTGATATTGTATTATGATGTTTTCGAGATTTTACGATACGTATAGGTTAGGTTATAGACGGTATTTCAATAAATAAAGTTTATTTTAAACTTGTAGCGGTTACATTAAGGCAATACGTTATCCGTTGCGATAAAATTAAACGCACTTGTGCAGAAGTAACACTTAAACAAAAATATCGAATACAAGCATAATATTATGCTTGTATATTGTATATGCCTATGATGGCATTATTGTAAAATTTATGGCTATATATAAAGCGTTGTACAAATTGTACGCATATATATTACATATTTTCCAATGAGGAAAGTCATTGGTTTATAATAGTTTTCGAATTGACGGGCGCTCGCTACAACTATGAAAATAATTACACTACAATAGCACTACTGCAGGCATACAGTATAATATAAACGCTATGGACACGACATTTAATGACGTACCATGTTTTAAAAAATGGAATTGAGAAGTCGAAATCCTGGACGTCGGTAGTAGTGACCACGACCGGCACCAAGAGGATGTCACCGGTGTTTTTTTTCAACATTGATTTGCCCACACTAAAGTTTCCGCGCACGTAATTGCTCCTGCTCGCAAACAGATTACACAATTATATTAGTAAATTATACAATATGTTGCACGCCTGCCATGGCATACCTAACATATTTGAGGGGAGCAATCACCTCTCCCCCCTCCCCTCGAGAGTTGGGTTATGTTCTTATATATGTATTTATTATTATTATTATTGTATATAATTGTTGAATTGGAAAATAAGTACTAAAATTATATATAAAATGGATAAATTATTGTGAAAAAGAATTTAAGAAGTTGGTAATGTGAAAGCGTGAGAAAGAGCTTTCCGTATCCAGTGTTGCAATAAAAAAAAAAATTTACCACCCTCACCTCTCGCCACCTACCGTTATCCGTTATCAATAAACACTCCAAATACACGAACATAAGTCCTTAAATAGTTGTATCGCGTATTTTACATACGTATATTATATTATACACGAATATACGGCTCATTATTAATACATCATAATTTAGACGTATCTTTATTTTTCAAAAAAATTGATCGAAACTTTTGCGCAATAATTATACTAATATACTGCTGTTTTATGCATATATTTATACACACTAATATATATATATATATATATATATATATTACACGCAAATGAAGGCGCATTATAATATTCGCATTATTGCACGTCGCACAGCTATAGTAGCGGCTAAATATATATTATTTACATGTATATACGAACCAGTTGTCATAATAATAATAATAATAATAATAATGTCATCATCATAACCGCGTTCGTTTGACGAACGGAGACGATAATGATACATAGTATCCTATACCTATATAATATTTATAAATATATAACGCGCTGCACACACACACACACCTAATGTGTTACCTGTCGTCATTTGCTTGACATCGATTTATCGGTCTCGTCGGGAAAAAAAAATGTAAAAAAATGGTAAACATCTCGTTTTACAATTTAAAATTCGCAAACACACGCGTGTATAATTGCCCGACGTATACATACATATACGCGCGGAGAGGAGGTGCTCAGGCACTATGTTGTGTGTATGTAATTATCACGTTTATGTATAAATGTATACGCTGCACCGGTACCAGAAACGTGGTATACAATAGCGCTGTTCTGGCATTTATTTTTATTTTTTTATGTTTTGGTTTTTACATATTTTTCAATGACACGTTTATTGTGTTGTACGCGCCGAACGTATACGGCCGTGTCTACGCGCGCGTCGCGAGAACTGCAGGTGCCATATAAATTTCCAATTAACCGTCGTTGTTTGTGCTCCGGCCGCCGAAGCGGAGAAGACGTATCCGCCGCCGCCGCCGCCGCCGCCGCCACTCGTCCGTATAGATGATAACTGGCGTACCTTCGCGGCTATTCCGTTTCGCCAGAGCACCGCACGATTGTTCGTCGTAATAAACAACAACAACAACAACAATATTATTACCGTATTGTACACTGTCGCCGGGTTGGAAATCGCAGCGACGCCGTCAACATGAGGGGATATTGGATTTTCGTCCTTTTGTGCTTGTCGCTTGTCGGAGAGCTTGTGCTCGGCGTAAGTTGGCGATGTTCATGCGGCTATATTGTCGTATTGTATCGTGTTATGCGATATTACGGTATACGTAGTCACACATTATTATTTGTTATTATTATATCTAATTTATCGTAATATTCAATAACATACACGCCTAATATACTTAAATTAATGCCAATTGTCCAATATAGACGGCTGATTCACCGGGCACAATCATCGACCTGATTTTATCCGATATTTAACCACGCGCACTTTTTATAATTATGATTTTAGACACCTGTTTGGAGGAGATCATATTCCCAAATATAATATAATATGTATATAGTGTTATATTCGCTCATATAATTACTAATTAGCAATATTTAGTCGACTGTCTGTACTGTATCGTACTGTTGCCTATTATTATTCGGATGATTTTTAAAAATTATAAAATTAATTAAGGTACCCACACCTACTTGTCGACATCTTAAATCGGGCGTATATTAAGTTCGTAATAATATATTATTCAAGTATTTAGTAATATGTAGTCAAAATAATATTATACGCATATAAAATAAATAAACAATAATAACCTAACCATGGATTCAGTCAAAAATTGAATAAGACATTTTTTATGTAACCCAAAAACAAAAAATTCTAAATTCAAACCTTTTTTTCGTGTGTGAAATTACGTATGGGTGTATTTTTTCGTGAGGGAACTTACATAATCCCTTAAAATCTTATGTTGATTTAATCTAAATAAGTTATGTCCATTGTCCATATACCAATATATATATTATATATTCACTCAGAAATCTAATATACTTTTATAGTGATAGCCGTTTGGTATTGTTCAACTATTATAGTAGGCAAGTCCTATACCTAGTGGCGTAACTGGGTAAAAGTAAAATAGAGGGGGAAGGAAATAATTTATTCACCATGATCGAAACCATAACCTAATTGTTTGTTTTTACACAAGTCTTAAACTCATTGTATGGCTTTGAAACAAATCATAGATACCTACCTACCTATCTACCCATAGCATTAAATAATATTAAGTTCATAGGAGTTCTTTAAAAAAATGTGTTATAACTTGTTTGAAAAAAATAAAGTTATGGTAATCCTGTAAATTACAGGCTGTAATCATATTTCATGAAATAATATTATTGGCCATTAATATATTTTTGTAACCCAGATAATGCAATAACGTCGACAATACAAGATATTATTCAATAGGAGAAACGTGAAATAACTAGATATTATAACTAGACTTTATGCAATAATTTGAAAAAAAAATATTTTTATCTTAATAAGTATTTTAAATATTTATTTAAATGCATTGCATTCTTCCTATATCTTGGAAGATTTGAAGATTTCTACTGATGAAATAGTACCACGTAAAAATTTTAGGGGGTCAGACGTCCACACCCGCTATTTTGCCAATGCCTATAGATATCTTCCATAAGGGGTTAAAGTAGAATAAAACAGAACCAGAAATTATATTCAGTCAAATTAAGATGTCGATGGGTAGGTAAATCACAATTTTCAGAAAAATAATTTGCTTGCCAATTTACAATGAGGTTATCATTTGAACAAAACAAAAAATATTTTATTCTTTAAATACAGTTACTACGTTAATATTTAAAAACATGGTTTTTAGGCGTAGTCACTTAGGTATTATACTCCGAAATGCTCATTGGATGAACGCGTTTAATGAATTTCCCTTTAAACACATTACCTATATATACTGTAATTCGGCGGTATGCATTTTACTTTTAATTGTTTACATTTTAATTTAGAGTTTGTTCCCAACTCCTCCGAACACTCAAACTCCTTCGCAACCAGACACCGTACCTACACAACAAGAAGTAAGGAACGTGTATTCTTAATTATCTTAGCAGTTTTTTATGTATATTTTAAAATTTAATGTACATAGTCTAGTATTAATCATAAATTGAGTATGATTTAAGGTCAATTGGCCAATAAACAATTTAGCCCAACCCGGAGTGATTGTCGTTGCAGAAGCCTTGCTTAGCACCAGAGATCTCCACATGGAACCAACTAAAGACAAGCCATTGGAAACCAGTCTAAAACCCGAAGAATTATTACCAAAAGTTATTGTTATTGGTCCTGAACAAAAAGCAGTCAGTGAAATTGTAACCAGAAATAATGCAGAAATGGAAATTAAAAACTTATCTTCAACTAATAATTATTGATAACACTACACTTGATTATATTAAACATAATGTACAATTTTTTCAAATAATAATTATTAATCATTACTTAAAATTGGCAAATAAAAATATATATTAAATTACCTGACATCTAGACGTTTTTCAATAATTTTCCAAATTTCACCTACATATCCTGAGATATTAATCTCACCATCATTCGTCATTAACAACAAATAGGGTGGCATCTACATGTCAAACATATTAAAATTGAATACAAATTAAGATAATATATTGTTTATTCTAAAGTTTAGAAATTTATAACTTAATCAACCATTTAAAAATTTGTTGTACACGATTTTAAGCTGCTTTTAAGTGTGTGAATAAAGATTTAACTAAATACTAAAACCTATTTAATTTGTACCTAAATAATTAAATATTTACTTACATGATCAACTATCACATCGAGCGTCTTAGACATTTTAAAAAACTATACTGGCATACATAATAGTTACATGACTAAAGAATAATATACTAAAAAATTCAATATAAACATTTGAATAATAGAGATAGGTCAGTTTGATAATATTATCCAATACCACCCATTGTAAAATTCAATTATTTTTTTGAGGTGTTAACAATAGTGTAACTAGGTCATAGTAAAAAATAAACAATAATAAGGTTAAGTATACCCGCATGGACTATATATTTTTAAATTATAAAAAGAATTAGCTCGATACAAAAATTTAAAAATGTTATATTTTACATACAATTCACAGTAAAATAGACAACAGTAAAAAGCATAAAATACTTTATAGTATATAATTTGAGAACAGTGAATACATAATACATAAATATACTATAATACAGTTTATAATAATATATATGTAATTTATTGGTTATTCTTTTGTATTGTATAAGAAAGCTAACAGGCCTTGGATATCTTTGTTCTGATTATACAATGTTGCTGCCTTCATAAATGTCTGGCTATGTGGAATAATGTCAATAACTGTGCATGAAAACATAAATAAAAATAAGTAGGTAAATTAAATAAATATCAAACATAATTAAATTTAATAATGATTATATTGTGCACCTATGCAATGATATTACAAATTCTTAAGCAACATAAATAATTAGAAATAATAAGGTACATATATTTTATTTATTTAAAATTGTATGAAAGTTATAATATTATAATTGTTATAATTCATTGATATTTTATTATAGGAGCAAGCTATATTAATAAAAATAATATCAAAATTGTATCTCATCTATTTTTGGTATTAATAAATCTGGATAAGTATGATCTAACTTAAATATACCAATTGTACTAATTAACATTTATTATAACAATATAATTTTCAAAGACATTGAGATTTTTATTTTACAATATTAAGCAATTTTATTGATATTTTATTTTATTCATAATTTTAAACAATATTTTTCACAATAGGCAAATTAAATAGACAAATAAAAACTTAATATTAAATTGAAATTATGTTATGATGTTATGTAACAATTAGAGTTTCAACTATTAAGTTATTACATTTATATTTAAACAGTTATTAATTATTTCTACGATTTGGGATTTAAGACAACAAAAAATCATCCTAATTGCTGACTTCAATATAAGCACTTTAAAACATGAAAATTTAGAAAATTTTTACAGTGAAATGTAATTAAATTAAACTGTGTGATTATATATATATATTAAGGAAAACAAGAACATTATAATTAGTACTTAGGTAGCATTTTAATGATCATAAGTTTTACGAGTTCCAACTAATAGCAAGTGAAAAGAACATTCTTGCAAACTGAAATATTAATTTTAGTTATATTATTTAAATACAAAACTATAAGATAACAATTACATACAATTATTTTATCATATTATAATCTTGATAGATGCCATAAATGATATTATAATTAAACCATATTTTATTTATTTGTACATATAATTGGATTTCATAAATACAATTTTTATCACAAAACACTACTAAATAAAATAGAATTTGATACACAATGCTTACGTTTGAAATTGTTATCATTTTCCTCAAAAACAACTTTGTAATCTGAATGATTATTTAAATTTTTCATGGTAATATTGATTACATCATTTTTTTCATTACTTTCAATATTCATACTCAACTGTAAAAATCGCTCATACATGTTCACTCCAGTTCTGAATGAATTTATTTCTCTTTTAAGTTTTTTTATGCTTGATTTTTTTTCTAAAAATAAATACATAATAACTTTTAAGATAAAAACTATGAAAAACAATTTCCTCATATTCAATGTGGCTCATTATTTTTGTTTAAAGAATAAACTAAAATAAAATGTATAATGTGCTTATATAAATAATATGTTAGGTTACCTTTATACACTTCGGTAAGTTGCACTTTGGTTTTATTTATCTCATCGTTTAACTCCATTTCTGTAATTCCCAAACTATTACATTCATTATTAATAGATTCTAAGCGATCATTTTCTGTTTGCAATATCTGTTGTTCATATTTGACTTTGTCAGATATATGCTGAAGTATATCTTGGCTCTTAGTAATTTTGTTGTTTACATCTGAGAGACTTTCTAAAAATAAGCAATACAAAACATTCAAAATCTAAGACATCTGGCAATATAAAATACATACTTAATATCTTGGTGTATTCGTCTGTGGTTTGTGTGTATTCTTTTAGTATATTATCATTGTTACGTTTTATTTCATCAATAAAGTTTTCCTTTGTATTTTGGCAGGCTAATTCATAATCTGTGATTATATTATCAACATCAACATTAAAATATTTCGACATAGTGAAAACTGAAAATAAAAATCAATCAATAAAGAGTTAATTTTAATTAAATCAAACATAATTGTTATTCTGCTGTATATTTGAGGTATTTATTGTTTTAGAATGAAAAACATCATGTGTTTAATGTTTTATGGTTAATGGCATTTTAAATTGTATAGAAATGAAAGTTCCAAAAAAGTAGTCAATATGCTGTTGTGGGTTGTACGATAATGTTTAAAATTGTCAAATGAGTAACAATCGATCGTTCGAATCGACAAAAGAGTATAAGGCAATAGTTGTGCACACGACATACTATTGTAATATTATATTGCATCTACAAACGCTTTGAGTAAACCGCCATTGAACGTGTACCAGTTGACAGAAATCATTATATATTTTACAAAACTTACAAAATATGCGGATGTCGGCAAAACAACGGAGTTGAGTGAAAAGAAAATCGTCGGATGAACAGGTAATGGTATAGCTGAGAAATACAACTCGGTGGCCGACGACGGCTGATTATCGTGGGCACTTAACAGCAAGTCGACCGTTGACTACATGACACGCATCACAAATGAATCTTTGTCACGTCTTGTCAGTTGTCGTAGCTGGTTCTCATTGTTTATCTATGACAATCGCGCCTGGACGGACTGGCCGGACTGGTTGCCTTACACGACTATTGAGTTCTTTTGCCGTTGTCGTTGATAAGAGGGACGATAACGGTCGTTTGAACGTTTGAAACGATTACACCAATCACGCGCGTGCGCGAAAATTCCGCGGAGTTACGGCGAACTACGCCATCTATGTTTTCCTTTCGAGTTTCACGTTTCTTTTCGTCACTACACTCTTGTTGTCCTCTAGATCCCGTCCATACTATAATGAAATAAATAATATTTTTTCCATAATAATTTTTACGGCTTTTCTAAAATTCTAAAGTTTAGGTTTTCTCGAGGCCAGCGCGAAAGAATGATGAGCGGCGGGGCAGGGGGTAAGAGGGTGTTGTTAGTAAATTTCCCAGCTACAGTAAATAAAAAAAAATTTCAAACTTGTTAAAATTGTCATGTACTCGCGTAATTATTACGTTCAAAATATAAAACAATTAAAACCGATTAGGCTATATGTATATAGGCCAAGATACTACTATTAAGAATTTAATTGTTACATGATTTTAAAACTCTTTATTTTAAAAGAGACCATTTATCAACAACTAACAAGCCTTTTCGTGTCAACATTATCTAAAATATTTTTGTTCGAGTTCAACAACACTACATTTTGTAAACGATCAGCAGACGTTGTAGGTCTTAAATAATTCTTCACCGTTTTTAGTTTACTAAATGCCCGTTCATTAGATGCTGTACTAATGGGAGATGTATACACCAATGTTCACGTTTCATGAAAAGTGTTTAATGTTTTTAATGTTCTGAAGATAATGTTGTTAATGGGTCTAAAATTGATCTATAAAACGTTTTTATATCAAAAATCATTTGCGAATTTGAATTTAATCTATTGGCTATCAATTGTCTTTTATGAACTCAATTAAAATCGTAATTATATGAATATCTAATTTACAAGCAAATTGTAATAAACTTTCTACAAGGTTATTCATGCTTACATGGCTACATTGTCGTTACTAATGTTTTTTTTTTTTTTAATGTAAATAATATTATTTAATAACATAAATTACATTAAGTTCTATCGATTCAAGTTGTTCTGTTAAAATTTTAATTTTATACATAATGTTCTTTATAACACACAAAACGACAATAAAATCGTCGTTTCGGGGTCTCTAAAAATATGATATGAATAAAATATAATCTACAAAACTACAACAATGACTCGAAATCATAATATTTAAACTCCGCATTTTATTTATAAATTATTTGTTAGGTATCAATAAGGTCAGTACTATATTTTTTCTGCTTTTTATCTTCATTACTTAATTTGCCGACTTGAGATTTCATAAAAAAATCATACTTTTTCGATTAATTTACCTAAAAAAAAATTAGTGATTGGAGAGGGTTATATTTGATATGTATTAACAATCAAGTGTTTCGTGTTTCCACGTCATTATAAGTAATATACGTAACTTATAATATTTGACATTCGTGTATAAAAACTATCTTTTATAATAGAAGAAGTACCAATGTACCACATGTCCATAACCCGAAACCGTTGGGAATTATTAATTCTTAAGTGTTTAAAAACCAAGAAATTGTGATTTAGATTAAGTAATAAACGAATTAAATCATTTAAGTAGGTACCTACCTACTAACTAGGCGTCTGTCGATATACATTTTTTATTTAAATTTTTTTTTATTATTTTTATGATTATTATGTATTATATAGGTAAAAAACACGTCAACACCACGAAAATCTATTTTAAGCAGAGGACTATTTTTCTCAGGATATTTTATATATAAATGTATACTTACAAAAAAAAAAATGTATAAAAATGCCCTTTTAAAGAAAAAAAATGGTTTTTTTCAATTTTGTGATCTACATAATTTCTAGCTTGCAAATCGTATAAACATTATAGACATATAAAAGTGAACAGTGCTGTTGGCCTTACGGTTTACAGATCAATTATTTATAATCGAAACGATTTAATCCATCATTTATTTGATTAACGACTAACCGTGGTTTGTGGCCGATGTTTATTAGTAATGCACAATTCCCGGCGCTATTTTTAAACCACATAAACACATAATAATATATTGGTGCAATGGTTTGCGACGATGTAAAAAATGATGCTGTACCCGTGTTCTCAAGTCTTACCGATATATATGTATTGTTCAACAGTATTCTCAAAATATACACGATAACATAAGCATAAGGCCATACAATTTGTTTAAAAATTAAAATTGATTTGAAATACTCCAGACATTCCAGATGCGCTACTTTACTCATTCGTAAACAGTTGATACATAAAGTCATATTAATAAACAAATGCGAAGTTTAATTTTATTTCGAAATCGCTGTTCTTTTATGACACTCCAAAAACAACGATATGTTAGAAATTCATATTAAAATAATAAAATATGCTGTTGACCATTGTTATTTTCCAAACAAATAAAACATAATTCAATCATTAATATAATATATTTACCTATCTAATTTTAAATAATATATATATTTTCTAATAATCACTTATCAGTGACACAAAGTATCTACGTCATACGAGCATTATTGTACATAAAATCGTTTGTTTATTTAAAAAAATTATGGTCAACTATGAACTAGTGCCGAAATGTTAATTTAAAAAGAAAAAATAGTTTGATTCGTCCAAATGGAAATACTAAATACTATTATATATTTTTAAAATTACCTGTACCAAATACCATATTTTTGGTAGTATACAATAAATTACATATGACATGTTTGACAGAATGGTTAGGTTATTTATCTTTATAATGAATCATGTTCTTTGTTGTCAATTAATAATATGATGCAATAAATTGAGAGAGGTACCTAGCTTATTATTGAGCTTAATTAATTCATTATACCACGCTCACTGTATGAACTGATTAGTATGATGATAACAATAATTATTTATAATTACCATAATAGTATTGTATAATTTACTGAAATAAAATTTCGTTTTTATTCATAGAAATTCTATAAGCACATATTATTTACTGTTATTTAGATATTTTTACTCTTTTAGACAATAAATGTATACAAATATCAACGTATGTGTTCATATAATTTAGATTATTCGATGTTTCTTTACAAGGATTCACCAATACAAAAAAAACCTAAATGGAAATAATGAAATAATAAATTACTTATAGCATTATAAAATATGTATTATAATACAATTTCAAGTATGACAGATAGTCTCCGCTCTCAATCGTTTTTCGTATGCAATGATTTATCATCGATTTCAAGTTGAATCCATCCATTACCTACTCAATGACGAAGTACACTTGACACCTACTAAACTGTAGAGCTAGTTCGCTGTTTTTTTTTTTATTAGTTTATATTCGATGTATGATGAAAACATTTGTTGTTTCTTGGTCGAATATAGACTATTCAATACAAATGTTCCTCATAAGGATTTTTTTATATTAGCTTAAATAAAAACCTAATAAAATATAAAAACATAGTAGCAATTATTTTTATACGCAATCAATTAATTTTACAATAGCGTTTTTAAATTTATTAATAATATATTAAATAAAAGTCCCCAGTTCTAAGGAATAATCGTACTATCGCTTTGCTTTAGGTCTTGCTACATACTTATACCAATACGGCTTTACAGCAATATACATAATTAATTATCTAGTGCCTGATGGCCCTAGTTGTATGTAGGTACATATAATTAACCCTTTCACTTATATAAATATTAAATACATTCTATTGAACTCTATTTCTGTAATTAATTTGAAAGTTCAAGTTCTCAAAAATGAACGGGCTCCAACAAAAGATTTTTAAGATTTTTCAATATTTTAATAGCATTATTATATGACTTTATTGCCATAAACTTTAACCGCAGCAGAATACATAAATTATATATTAAACAACTATAAAGCAGTATTTTAATTTTATAAATTTATAATCTTACATTAGAATAAGAAATTTCACTTGATGTTTGTATTAATAATTTAAATCGGGTAAAAATATAAAATAATATAAATTATAAAATTCCGAAGGTCATTAAGATTTGAAGTTCAAAACATAATATAATAGTGGTATTTTATTATATTAACATAATATTATATGTACTGTACATTGACATACGTAATATGTATTATCTGTAATTATCTGTTTATCTGTATTGTGTGAAACAAATTAAATGTATTAAAACAATAATATCATATCAATATTTATGTCCAAGTGTATTACTTGTGCACATAATTTAAATTTACTTGTACATCGTCTGATATTTGTTTATGGTTTATACTTTCTTTGTGTCAATCGGAGTATCAGATTATATTTGAATACATTTATATAGCTGGTACCTATAGACTTTTATTTAACGAAAGATATTTAAGTAACATCGATTTTTTTAATGTAACTGAAAATACTATTAAATAATAGTGATTATATAATAATGATAAAAAAGTTTCTTACAATTTATAAAAATCTTAATTTTCTCTTTAAGCTTAAAAGGTACTAAAATCAATTAAATATAGATACTGCAGACTAAAATGTACATTAATTTGTAATTTATTTTTTTATAATAATACTTCAGTAGTCCCGTTATAATTTGCGTGTATTACGATTATAATAAGAAAAAACGATTTTTGTTTAGTATTTATTATTGGAACTGTTTGAAGTAACGTGAAACTTTGTCATTATTCAATACAAAACATGAATAAAAATTAATAATACCGAATATTCGATACTTCGATTTTAACAATAGGTGGATTCAATTTCATTTCAATAAATATAAATAATATTTTATACTGCTGTATATTTTATATATAGTTAGAATACATTTTGGAATACACATAATAGCCAATAGGTACTAAAATAGGTTATCTTATAGCTTATATATGTATAGTTAAATAATGTAAATTCTATAGTTACTCGAAAAAAAAATGTAAGTATATAGAATATATTGAATAACCACAACTTGTTCACATAATAGTGTCTTTTGAATAAATTTAAAAAGGTCAATTGAAAAAAATATGGAAACTATGTATACGTTTGCTTACGCAAATTTCCCGTTTTCTTTGATAAAAACGATACTTTCGAATTGTAGTGATTATGATCATCGTAAATCCTCAACAAAATTTAAGATAATATCATAGAATTTATTACTTTTCAAAACGATACGATGATATTTGCATACTTACTTCTATTATGTAAACAATTTTTGTTTTTTTTTTCAGGATTCTACCAATAATCGTTAATTTTAATAATTTCAAAAGGTAGGTATATTGTCAAACACTCATACAGTATACTTAACACGTTTGTTTATGATGTATAATGTATACACATATTTTAAACCATAGTTAGGATGTGTTATGACAGATTTGAATTTTTTGTTAATTTTATTTGAGGACAAGTAGCATAATATTTACATGAGCTGTGGACGTTACGCCCATTTGCAAATCCTGTGTGTTTTCTATTTTCTAAATAATATACACGTAATTTTTGACATTTAATGACTGCTTGGAGTTGGACTGATACAATATAATATTATAACTGGTTCGCTGCAATTTCCACGCACACGCATAAACACAACGTATGGTTATTATTATTATCGTATAATTGTCTGCAAGTTTAATAATTGTTGAAAAACACCAAAATTATTTCATACGATATTTCCGACTCGAATGATTTTATTGAACAAAATTTAAGAATCCGAATAATGTATATGTTTTGGGTATAAAACGCATATACCTAATCTTTCAATATTATATTTAATGCACGTGAATTTATACAAAGAAGGTTGAATTTTTTTTTAGAGGGGACTAACATTAATGCTAGTTTGAATAATCAAAGTAAAGTTGCCACACCCTGATTTACATTTCCCTGATGTTTAACCATACAGATCTATATAATTTAATATAAGGCCCTGTCAATTAAATACGAACGTTTATCTTGGATATATTATATAATAAAAAATGAATAGACCACTTTTAAATTAATGCTACTCGGAGTAACGGCCCTTTAAAGAAGGAGACATAACTTTTGAGAGGTTTCTTTTTCCAGCCAGGGGTTATAAAATCAAAATATACAATTTTACATGATAATATTTTTGTATGTTTTTTCACTTTTGTTCTTGCTTGTTAGTACATACAATATAATCATTAACTAGAGCATAATCAGAATAAAAGGATGAATAGAATAAGTATAAAACCACATAACCTTAGATATTAAAAACAAAAAATTATTCCCTCCTGATAAGATCAAGTAACATATATCCATTTTTTTATTATCTATGATGGTCTCGTAACGATTATGGAATTTAAAATTTAATAACAGTTTTCAGTGTAGAAATTAACGTATAAGCTACATTTGAGATTTTTATTTTACTTGCAGCGTTTCTTAACGAATCAATTCACACTTAACGCTTGGTTTTGAAATGATGACTAATGAGTTCCATTAACACAAATATACTATTGTTTAATATAATAAATCATTATGTAATGACTAAATTACATTAACTATATGACAGACTTGACATTTTGGATTTTTCAATTTTTTGTTTTTGTGATGGAAAAATGATTGCTTAAGTAGTCAAGTTTTATATTGTAATATATTATGATCCAAACGTGTCTGTTCACCGTTGACCAAAATTAAGGATTTGATCTCATATATCTTTATAAATTATGAGTGTCATTTTTTTTCAAACTAGAATGACAGAACCGTAATAACACATATACCCGCATCAAGGTTATTAAATGTAATTAGAACATTGCACAATAACCAGCCAATGGAACACTTGACTTTCTTCTATATATAAATATGTATACGCAGTTAGTTCTCGACACTTTTTTACGATACTGTTATGCACTTATTATAGCTTAAGCATGTACAATAATAATAATAATAATAATAATAATAATAATAATATAAATATAAATAATATTCACTATCCTATTCTATTCTATAGAATTACATAGTATGTTTATTTTTTACGATCAAACAGTTTATTGATAATATAACAAATAATATAATATGCAAAAAAATGTGTATTGTTTGTTATTATATTGTACTAAAACGAGATTTTTAATTTTTGACATATAACCAAAATTTTATGCACATTTATTTATCTTTTATTTAACTTTTTATTATTAACAAATTATATAATACCACTCAGTGGCGTACCCAGGTTTTTCAATAAGGGCGGGGGGGATGTTATAAAAATAAATTATAATTATATATATATATATACATATATCTATCAAATACTATTATATTGTTTCCATATACTAGGACTTTATTAGTCGTTATCGTTATAATTTCTACAATAATTGATAATATGCAAAATGTTTCTTTAAAACAGTCTTCAGAATTATCATGGTTTGTACTTTGCTTTTTATTCTATAATAAAAAATTTAAATAAAAATTTTAATCCCTTGTTATCCGCGGTTGAATCGGCGATAACATTTTACTGTTATTATAGGAACTCTGTAGATAATTTATTTTAGAAAATTATAAATAATTTTTGTTATATTGTTAGATATAACTAAACAACTATGTTTATATGTATTGTATGCATAGATAAGCATTACATTATGACTTATTTTATTTTATTTTCTTATATCGTTATTTGTTCAGTGGTCGGTTCAATCAAATATGTAATTGTAAAAAATATTAACGTTATTGTGATTTTTAAAATTAAATACATATGTAAATAAATCTTAACCTCCTTTTTACATTGCTTTTTGGTCTCGTTATCCGCGGTTTCGATATCTGCGTAACTTTGCTGGAACGTAACCTCCGCGGTTAACGAGAAATTACTATATACGATTTATACCTTAATACGGCCAATGGCTAAAGCTCTCATGATCCATACAATGTTTGATAAAAAAAAAAAAAATAGTTTAAACGATTTTGTTGCTGGTTTATAAAACTGTAGTGTTGATTTGATTCTTTAAAATTCAATTTTATAACGATTTTTTGTCAAAAATCCACTCGGGAAACTAATTTTGCCATTAAAATAACACCTCAGCATGATATAATGTCTATTATATTTATATATTTATATAAAAAGGTATCTTCATTAACTGGATTAAGGGAATATGTTTAATGTTTATTTTGTTAAATATATAACATAACATGTGTTACGCGTATAATCTTTCAAAACTAAATTAAGATCAAATGCATTGAATAAAATAAATTTGTAAGATAGGAACTGAAAAGTGAACGGTCTACCAGCTGTAAAATTATGTAGGTAAAATATAATGATTTTTTATCTACTTTATCTATTTTAGGCTAATATTTCCGGGATGAATTAATATATGCATTTTACTGCCCAGATTACGAAATATTCTTCAGTTTTCTTTTTACGTAAGTCTCATCATTGCAGTTGAAAATGAACAATCAACAATACTTGTTTAAAGTTTTTAGTAAACAGTATATTTTATTTTCAAATAATTCTTGCTATTAATGTCATTATATTTTTCAAACTATTGAACATTTTAAAGAACGTGTTATTTTGTTTGCTAATTAATTTTAATGATACACTACTAGTGTCAAAATATTATTTATAAAATGTTAAGTGTTTTACGTTAGAAAATGTTATAGCAAATGTATATATTTGTATTTTATGTATAATAATTCATCTAATACTTCTTATTTATTCGTGTAAATGAAAAAAATACATTACGTGTTAACAGCATAATAAACTTCTTGGACAACTTTCAATAAGTTATAAAATGAATGCATAATATGTATGTATAGGTATATTTAAGATTATTTTTTTATTAATATTTCACCAAACGTTAATTAACCGTTGAAACAGCCGCAGACTGATAATTTATAATATTATGGATTTATAGCACCGTATCCACCATTTCGGAACGAGCGTTATTATGACAAATCAGTCGATAGGATAGAACCTATTATTAAATTACATACGTATATAATATTATGTAGCCATGTAGGTACATGTTCATATTACACATATCCATAAATAATATAATATTATAATATTATCTTCATCTTTCTGGTCATCGACTCCGTGAGATTTAACTATGTACTAAAAAACACCGTCCAAAGAAATAATGTTATATTAACCGTATATTTTCATCCGTTTTTCGTATGCGATATTATGTACGCAGATAGGTACAGATAGGAAACTTTATACTTATCGGCTTGTATGTGCAAGTTGCAATTCTCAAAACGGGTACGTACTGTAAAAGTATTACACTCGCGTATACGATTTTATTTTATTATTATACGGCGTTCGCAATAAGTTCATTGGACGCGCGTTTATATTAATACCAATATGATATATGATATTTACATTAAGTATTTAATACAGGGTGTTTGTTTTCAAAGTTTAGGCATTTTTTTTTTGCAATTAAATATTTTTGAAAATGCTTAGACTTTATATCAATGATCCACAATAATAATCATCGACATTAATATTATTTAAATAAAAAAAAGGTAACATTGTTAATTTTGAGTTTCGATAGGTGGCAAATTTCTCAAACAGTTAATTTCTCTATATATCTAAACGGTTAATATTACTTGTTTTCACGAATCATTCAAATGCAAAATGTCTTTATTTCTTATTCATCATACTGTATAACTGATACTATAATATCTAAATAACTCTCTCCTTACACGTTTTCTGACATCTTGAATGACAACAAGGATCCGGATCTTAAATTTTGATTTAACTATTATTTTTCGTTAACGTTTAACGTTTCTTATGATGTTGTAGGCACACTTATACATGCGTTGCTTATGGTTCCAAAAGATCGTTTTAAATTACAATGTAATAAACTATAAAAATATATTATGTACGTTTTAAGTTTAGGCAAAATTCTGGGTTAGAAGTATAATATATGTATTATAATCGTACCAACTAAATGGTGGCGAGGGTGGATGCGAGGACATACTGCTCGTTCAAACACCCTATATGTAACGATTATACGTAAGTAATAGGTACGTGCATGATTTTTACAATATGTTTCGTATAATTGTCATTATCATTATTATAATATATTGTAACAGTGTACGGTCGACGCGTGAGTATAATATTTACGTAGGCACACGTAATAATATTACTATTAAAAATCTAGAGTTTCAGCAGTGCACGTATCGAGTATAATAATATAATACTATATTTTATAGTGTATAGGCCAGTGGTTGCGCGAACGGGTTCCTGTACAGTTATTCGTCGCCGCTTTTTGTGGTGACCTTGTTGTACAAATAGTGCGTTTTGCGACTACAACAACACACATATAACATATATTATTGTATTATATTTGGTTTGTCATTAGACGAAACGACATTATATTACAATATAGAGTAGTTTTTGTAATTTTTAGAAAATAATATACGATCTATATCGTAGACATAATAAGTTTATGTGGGTTGAGAAGACCAAATTAACACGTGTTATTTAATTTAAGGAAAGAAGTCAACCTGTGATGGCACTTTCAATTTGATTTAGGTCTTTTGTATTATTTTTTTTGTCTATTGTAATAAGTCTCTGCACCATTTTCATTTTAGACGCCTTGTAGGGCTACCTGGAATATTGTAAGGGAGATAATAAAGGGTGATTTAAATAATAATAGTGATTTGCTAATCGTCCTTTAGTGCTTTGACTATAAGTGACATTTATTTAAGTTCTGATTTTTGGGATCTTTAGGTAAACTATTTAAGATAATATTTTCAATATATACTTCATATTTTTATGTGCCATTTAAGGAGTTCTGTGTTAATAATTATTTTTAATATTTTACTGTAAATTATTATTTAGAAGAATTCTTTTTGAAAATGTTAGTATAAGTATTTAAATCGAAATTTAAACGAGTACTTTTAGAGTTTAAAGTCTTATCGACTATAATGATAGTGCATTATACGGCCCAATGATAAAAAGTTTTAAAGATACGGGGATATGGTTATGCGTAATATATTAAATAGATGTAATATATTATAGTTTAGTATTTATCACACTCGGACAATTTGTACATAAATTATAAAATACTATTAGATTAATATCGATTTCTAACATTTTCAAATCATAATAATAAATATTATTATTCTATTAATATTTACATAAAGTCCAATGAATAATAATGTAAGTCTTGTTTGAATTTTAATTTAGATATTATATAAATATTTTAAAAATAATCATCTGTTAAGGTTCAACAATTTAACAATTTTTTAATCTTTGATTGAAAAAAATTAGTTTTTATCGCCACGAGATATATGCTTTTTTTGGCAATGTATTTGAAAATATATTGTCATCTAGAAGTATGTTAAACTTTTCCAAAATCAGAATAAGAACAATTACACACCCGATCAACTAACAAATTAGGGGTGAGTATGCTTGGTGAACCACCCTGTATAATATAAGATGTTAGTAGTGTAATTTGTGTGTGCCGCCGTGTAACTCTTCCTGTCGAAATGTTTACACTATATACACATTTATTGTGTGTACACATAGTTTTTTTTTTTTTTTTTTTT
>JACXSJ010000789.1:0-138400 GCA_014851325.1 Pentalonia nigronervosa | reverse complement strand
TAGTTGGCAACCCTAGTTTCGTATTAGTTTTTATTTTCATAAAATGTAACTTCAATATATTATAATATGCATGATGTATAAAATGTACATAATGTTATAATTCAACAAGTCGATCACGTAATGTAATGCGAATTTCAATCAAATTTTTTTTAGACTTAATAGATAAACGACGACTAAGCATCGGCGTGGGCAGTAGAATCGTTTTCTTAATATTTAGGTACCTCCATGACCGTTCAGTCTGAATCAAATTGTTTAGACTGACGGGAAATCGTCAGACTTAACAAAGACAATAAATGTTGGTCAAACGGTATATAAAGTCATAGGCGATTAAATATTATTTTAGATTCTTCTCACACACATATTAAGAAAAAATAAATCATTATTGTTTTAATTTATTGTGGGAAGCACAATATCATATTATACAGTGTTATATAGTTAGTTATACCATTAAATTATTATACCATCGTCGGTTTTCCCGATCTGGAACTCGTTGAACGGGATACATAATATAATATGTCAACATTCGATTTGATATACTGCGCATAATAATATTATATATATATATATATATATATATTATATCGATGTAGGATTTTGTTCTAAATAGATCGTATTTACCTATATACTTTATAAATCAACAATTGGATGAACCCACGACAACGGTACTTTAATTCAAACGATCTGGTTTCAATTTCACACGTTAAATCGCGTATAACAATAAATTACACGGAAATTTGCGAATTTTGCTTACACAAATAATGCACTCTGCAATTACCAGACGAATCATACACATGCATGTATATAGAGATTATAGATTCAATAATTAAACAAATAAGATAATAAGAATCGAGTAGGTGTGCGCTTAGCGCGCATACGGACTCCGACGTTGAAAAAAATAATCACACAATTAATTAATTCTCGTTATTTATTTTTGAACAAAAACGTACAATACAATAGAAAATAAATGCATATAACATTATTATAAAATATAACAGTCGCTATTTTGGTGCAATTATTTTTATATAGAGAAAGTATTTAGAAATGTGACTGCTACACATTGGTAGTCCTTTACTTTTTACAATATTTTGTTATTTTTAAAATAAACATGTAAATATCTTAACGGATATGATGTATTCATATATTATAAAATATAATATACGATTATTATTGAGATAACAATATTATATTGCATTTCACTTGTTGATGTATATATTATAACCGTTTATATTTTGTTATACTGTACCATTGCACTAGTGTGAATCAAATAATTTAAAAAAAAAGAATGACGCCAATCCGTATGTATTATTTCGTACTTTAAATTCTGGTCTTTTAGCATAACATTGTTACTAACCGTATTAGTATATTACCAATGCATATTAATGTTTTATTATAATACAAAATATAATATGTAATATTATAATATTTGTGTACATTATTAAATATAAATCAAATGTAATGATAACTGATGTGTTAGTAATGATGAAATTACCTAAAATTCTTATGAGCTCATTAGTATTCTAGTGCATCATAAAATATTGACGACTATCATTATAATTTTGGTGTAATTCTATGTTTAATATTATGTATAAATAATAACCAATAAGTATTTTTGAATAAGGTTAAATAAATAAAATATTATTGTAGGTATATAAAACGTAAAAATATTAGATTTAAAAATTATTAAAAGCTATATAATTGTTACTTTTAGTTTTTACTGTTATTAAGAATATGGGAATAGATTAATCAACATAATATGGATTTATTTAAATAATTGAAATCATTATTGGATAATACAGTTTTAAATATTATGATTAGCAAATAAAAAAATCTATGTAACAGTATGAATGTAAAATTAAATATTAAAACAGTAAACAATAGACCGATTATTGAAAAGAAACCCGTAGTATACCTAAAGTAGTTTGAAGTTTTGAACACAACTGGAATATTTTATTTCTACTGAATACAATGAATAATGTTGTTCCAAATTATACTGCAGTATGTTCCAGAATTCGAAAGTCATCATTAACTATGAGTTAGGAAATCAATATTTTTAAATCAGTTTTATATAGAAACTAATACACTACCTGCAAATTACACCATTTATAATATTTGTCATAATTACTATTTTTAAAAACTTCTGAGTATTTAAAGAAAATAAATATCTTCATAAACACAGTATAAATTTTATATTTTGACCGATTAAAAGTGTAATTTTTCAACATTTTTATAAACAAGTCAATTTCAAAACAATTTTTAAAATTAATAATGCAGAATTATTTAAATATTGCACTATTTATAATTACAATTAATTTAATTTGACCGATAATTAGCTGAATCATTTGGATAGGTTTTATCGTTATTTTAATTGATTGTGATAATCCTTCTGAACTGATGTGGCAAATTGCACTAAAGTTTTTTTTCAGTTTAAATACGTAATCTGTGTAAATTTTCTGGAAAATTGTATAAATGGTCAAACATAAAATGGCATGGGGATCGAATAAATATGAACGCATAATAACTCCCGAACAGGTAAAATTTTGCTTGAGCACAGTTAAATTTTTTTAAATAAAATATCAAAAGCACACGGTATTAGTTCGCGGGATTAGCTGACAATGTGAATTATTTTTAATACTACAATTTTAGGTTTTAACGTACAAACAAATGTACCTACTTCTATATCAGGGACGAGCAACTGGCAGCCCACGTATCTTTTTTATCTGGCCCGTGTTACATTTTCAAATTACTTTATAAAATGTTAGCGTTTATCTGTATTTTATTTTATTACGTTTTTCATAAAACGTAGATATTAATTCTAGCATTAGATATTAAATCTAGTACTGAACTGTAGCTTATTTATTAAAGGTCTAAATATATATATGAGACATAGCTATCATAGCTAATACGTACGTACTTATTTTATTTTATCTGTATATAGTCACCGTGTTATGCTGATCCATCAGATTTTTAAGTTCTAAAAATTGGCCATCTAATAACTTTGAGTTACCCATCCCTACTCTATATTATACACGATGTACAATCGAGCACGGATCAAGTAGGTTGGGGAGGAGAGCACGGTGTTGGAACTCTTTCTATAAAATATTTTTTTTTTTTAATACTCAAATTTTGCAGACCTTTCAAAAAATGTAAATAAAAATTGTTTGTAACATGTAAAACGTCTAAATAAGAATCCATAAAAATATATATTTGATATAATTTGTAATTTAGTGAAAGTGGGAGTTGTGAACAATGTGTGATATTACCATGAACCTAATTTAAATATTAATTTATATTAAATGTTTTTGGCGAGGTAAAAATGTTTTATACATATTAAAATAATAGTGTATAACGCTTAAAATAGATTTTTTTATTATGGTGTTTGTAGTGGCTAAAATATCCTTGTTAAATAATTTATAATTGTGTATAATATGTGTGTATACATACCTAATTATTTTGCTATAGTCTTATAAATCATTTAAGTTTTTGTTTATTTTAAACAGTAAAAAAAATTACATAATTAGAAATAGAAATTGGAATAAAAAAAGTAATAGTTAAAAATGTTTTGAAATGAGAAGGGCCTGGTGTTCCGGGGGATCTTTAATCTGGGCATGTGACGACAACCATGTGTCACAAAGATTGTTCAAAATTAAATATCTTAACCTTAACTTTGAATTCCTAATAGTTCTGAACTGTTTGTATGATTAATCCACCGGAACAAATATTTTCGTTTATTTTATCGAGACGAATTACATACGACGTCATCATTACCGTGGGAGCGCTAATGGACCATTATACAATAGGTCATAGATGTACAATTTTGAAATTGTGCTGGTCGGAAAACGTATTATTGTAGATTTAATGCAGGTTAAAACTACATGTTGTCGATATCATAATATTATTGTATTGAAATTTCCTGTGACGATGACTGTATTATAATATGACGTGCATTATATTTATTTTTCTGCATCCGGTGGGGGAGAGTGCCTATTACGTCGTTCGCGGGAAACAGATAATTGATTTAGATGACGGGTTGTGAAAAGTATATAAGCGTATATGAGGTTAGGTCGTTTGGTGGTCCGGGGAGGTGTGTCGAGCGTAATTTTATGTTTTAATGTTGTAGTGGTCTAATCGAGTGAGATGGACTCAATGTTGCACCGTAGCGGCGACCCACCACTATAATATTATTCGCAAATCGGCTAAAAATATTAAGGGTTACTCGTTTATGATCAACAGGAAAATAACAATCGGAGTTCAATGAACAATAAAGATAATATTAAAGATGAAACTAATTCGGCGGGCTGTATTAATATATAGCCATTAACACACACACACACACACACAAGGCTGATCACGTGGTAGCCTTAAAAATATAGAAGCATTATAATATTATACAATACGAATGTATTGTATTTTCGTGTTGTTTATAAATGGACGGCGGGGCGTCGGGGGGGAGGGGGGGAGGGGAAGTGCGCGGACGGCTGCGTGCGGCCACATAATAATACGGCGCGAGTGCGTTCGCTCCGGGCCCCTCTCCGTCGTCCCACCAACCCGACCGCACTTCCGCCACCGCTTCTGCCGCCGAACGGGTTCTCCTACGTGGAAAACGATCGTCAAGTGGTTCGCGTCGTACCGCGGCGAGGTTTATAGTTTCAGTACTCCGCGAACAGTAGGTTACCGTGCCGGCGACATGTGCGCGTCTCCACTGCCGTCTGCCCGCCCGTGAGACTCCCGACGACGTCCCGGATTTCGTGCGATTTTCCTATCCCGTTCCGGCCGTGGGTGATCTTCAATCGGACCGCTCGGGTAAGGAATCACGATTGTTATTGTTATTGTTCCATTCTATGGCATATATAATAATATTATATTGCCCATCGTATCGATCGTTCTCGAAATATTCGAATATTACTACGAACGATTTTCGTAAGTTGATATCGAAACAATAATATATTATACCTACTGTGCTATAGTCGCGATAGGGGGGGGGGTTAATACCGATCGAGGACCGCCGTCAAAAATGGGAATACCTAATAGGATCCACAAAAAAAAAATATAATAAGAGATAAGGGGTTATGATGATGAGTATGATCTGCGGGTATAAAAATGATGTTTGGTATTTTACATTTTGTTCTTGGTGCTGGTATCTAATCTCACAGTATGAAGAGAAGTGTATAAACCGATTTTATTTCGATTTCACGCGATCGTGCTTTTATCGCGTCAATAATATACAACACTTTATGCTTACGCCGTTCCATGACATACATTTTTATACTCGTGATTTCACATCGATTTTATTTGGCAATACAAAATTATAATGTTTCGACAAAATTGATGTAAGTACGCACATTATTATTTCAAAGACACGCGATGTACCATCGCTTTACTCGTATATTTAACACCGCTGCTATTAGATTCATGCGTAATATCTACATAATAGCCAATAGGTATTTAATTAAAAAATGATTATCGTTTTCAACATCATCTTCATATCACGCCGAGTTCATTATATTTTTATCACATGAAATTATGCGTATCACGGGCTTAAACCAATTATCGTTCGTCCGGACAATTTGATATATTAATTATACTTATGTGATTGATTAGTAATAGGTTGTTGTTTTTCATATTTTTATTTCTTTTACCATGGTGCACAGCCGCTGTCGGTTTCATTTGACTCATACATATTATAATTTATTATTATGAAGTTTAAATAAGTATTTTTGTAACCATTGTTTTAAATCGAAAATCGTATTGACAAGAACGTCGCTGGTACATTCGTAAACGTCGATAAAACAATTCAACAATCACGTGGGAACTAAACTGCATCTAAACCAAAGTAATAAATGTACAATATAGTTATACGGAAGATACTGTATCACGTAGATACTCGTATTTATACAAAAAAATATATAAAAATGTATTTATTTTATGTATATTATATTTTAAAATGATCTAGTAGGTATTAAATATTTTATATTATAAGAAATAAATTTAAATTTAAAACTTTTCATGACCCACTAAATACATAATTGCGACCTACAGTTTGGAAATTTCTACTCTATATGGTATTTTTGTGACTTCTTTACTCGAAACTTGAATATTCGTTGAAGATCATTGTGCGAAATATATTTTACACATGCAGAAGCTACAATATATACCCCACGACGTTTGAATATTTTCCCGTAGTGGGAACTGACAGTTATTATATATATATATGTGTGTGTGTGTGTGTGTGTGTGTGTGTGTGTGTGTGTGTGTGTATAACAATCTACATAAATGTATATACATTTATAAATAAAATGAGTTAACTACGTTAACACTCTATCGCACAAAAAAGAATTGATAATGTATACAATAAGCCAATTACATCTGTTGCAATTGTATTATATATTTTTATTATTAATTTATAAAAATACTTTGATTTGTTTTCACGACATGTGTGACGATCAATATATTATATTATGAATTCGTTTAAAATTTATAAAACATTTAACAATGAGAAGTTACGGTCGACGAAAAAAGTTAATTTACTTTTCACGGAAAATTTTGGATTTTATACTATAGCGTATTATATAAATGCACGTATATTGTATACATATACAACTCACCTACCTAACTGTTGTTTTCAAGCCTAGCACTGTAATGTTAAAGGTTAATCATTACTAGGTCTACTTAACTATCCAACTATTAGACTCACGTACTCGAAAATTCGATAACAGTAATAATTACCAGCGCTGTTAACGATTTCCTTTTTGATAAATTTCAATTTAAAGGATTTAATTTTATTAATAAATAGAAAAAAAATAATTGAATTATATAATGACATGTTTTTGCATAACACTTAATGAATTATTTTTATAATTTAAATTATAGAACTTAAAAAACTATAAGAACTTTGAACGTTGAAATTGTTTAAACGGTCTTGTCGAGGTCTAATTGTTGAAGTAAAAATATTTTCTAGTGGAAATAATACATTTTATTATTCTTTAAAAATAAATAGCACAAAAATAGATTTTTATGCTATACACAAGTCTAATGTTTTTTTATCTGTTCGAAGTACCTATACTCGGTATTGTTTTATGAAATGTCACTGGAACAGGTTTTTCAAATATGAAGCCCATTATTATTAGTATAGAGCTGAATTATAGGAATCAGACTTCGTATTGATGTGCGAGAAAATTTCTCTTTAAAATGCCGAGGTGAATGTGCTACATCTCGTCGCAGCAATGCATTAGGTTTATGTTGTATAGCGTGTAGTGGTTGCAGAATATAATCCGTATTTCTGCCGATTAATAGAGCGTGCTAAAATCCATTAATTACAGAATTATTCTTTACGGTAGAAAATAATGGTTTTGATAAGTATTAAATCAATTATTTCATTAAAAAAAAGAAGCACTGTGCGCAGTGTTGTTAACAACTCAGAGAAAGCAGATGGCCTTGTTCGGATGTATCTTGATGTGGCCAGAGTGGACATTACTTTCAAAACAACTAGACCTAAATCGGCGGCTCTTTGAGGGTTCTACAATAGTTGAGTGCCCGACCCAACCGGTTTCGTCTATTGACAAAAATAAATTTTACTTTTTCAATTTTTATGCGTGCACACCGCACATACATGTATATTAAACATACGCATAATATTATTATATATTTATTAGAAAGCTGAATCCGATTTTGTTGTAATAATATAATTATATTTGTACTCTTCAAGTTTTTGCAGACATTCTGTCGCAATGAGCACAGATAAACGAAGCCTGTCTGGCAGCAGGAAGGTCAAATTGAGGTATACGCTCAGAGGAGGATTTGACTTCGATACTATGGTAAGTTTGTGGGCAAGACAACCTCGAAACACACCTACCTGAGGACGCTCACGAAGAGTGGGCAGTGTTTTAATTGACTAAATATTTTAGGGCCATTCAAGATATCACGAACTGCGTAAATTTGTCAAAAAGGGCAATGACTTTTGCAAGGAACTTGGAAACATTATGCAAGAAAGGTAAACAACACACTTAAAAAGGAATGTTGTATAGAATTACAAACAATTGTATATTACCTATATTATTTTATATATTTTATAGTACCTATAGGTACGATATTATAATATTGCTTGTTATATTTTGGTTGTATGGTTTATTTTTTTGTAAAACAATTTAGAGTGGAACTTGAGTTGAATTACGCAAAAACAATGTCAAAGCTTTCCGTGAAACTTATGAAAGCTGCACAAAAAGGTGTTGGTTCTATACAAAAAGCTTGGTTAGTTATTGGAAAAGAGATGGAAGCCGATGGTCAAGCACACCGTTGTATTGCTAATTCATTGGAGGATGACATAGTGAAACCACTTAAAAATTTACAAGAAACACACTGCAGAATAAAAAAAACAGTTGAATGCAATGTCAGCAAAACCAGTAAGTTACATTAAAATGAGGGAAAAAATAGTAAATAAGAATAGATAGCAACATTGGTAATAAATGAGATATTTAATATAGATATATATGAAACAAATAGAAAAGACAATTCAGTAGGAATTTATACTACATCGGAAACAGTAAAACATGATTTTCTTAAGTCTTGTTTTTATCTTAACATGATTAAAAATGTATTTTAGTTAACTTTTTTTTTTCTACTAAGATATTATATTTGTATTATACGTTTTGAAGCACAGTGCTATAAATTAGTACAGTTTTTTTTTAAAATGTATTATTAATCCTTAATTTTTTTGATATTATAATGAAATATAGGGATACGTTATGTATTCTTGTCAGAAATCAAACTGGTAGTCAATAGACATTTATATAAAAAACATTGTAATATAGGAAATTTAATATTTTATAAATAATAAGTTATGTAATGAAAATATATAAATATTAAATTATGAACTTTATTATATCTTAAATGATTAGAAAAGTGTATGAACAAATGGAGAACTGACGAGCGAAGAAGTAAAAAAGAAAGTTTTACCGTGGCTAGAGAAAATGAAAAAGTTCAAGACATGACAAGTGATGCTTCTTATTCGATTCTTACAAGTAATGCGAATTTGATTAAAGATGCCACAAAAGTACGTATTCAGATATGTGTTATATGTTATATGTCAAAATAATTGAAGCAAGTTAATTTTTTTTTAGTTGGAAAACAAAAAGAAAAAATTGGAAGAGTCTGTAAAAAAGAGTTACACAGAATATTATACGTATTGTGTTCGAACAGCTAGAGCCAAGTTAGAATATAATAATTAACTTAAAAAATGTTTTTAATATTATATAAGTACTGATAAAACTACATTTTCGCATACAATAATTACATTTTTTTTTTGATTCTGAGGGTTGCAAAATACATTCTATTGATGCGTGTTTTTTTTTTTAATTTTTAAATATGTGTCCATATTATGTTTTAGAGAAAAAAATTTGTTCCTATTTTCAATATTGAGGGTGGTTTCTGATATCATTTATTTTCTTATCACGAAAAAGGGGTAAAATATACGAAAAATACAGTATAATTGTAACTTTCCTAATAGTTCAGAAAAACTTACTTCAAGCAGGAGGAAAAAGGTAGTATTAAAATAAAGACATATAGTATAAAACCTCAGTTTTTGATAGTAAATATGTTTTTATTTAATAGTTGTTCTTTTAGAAAATGAAAAATGTCAAAAAAATATGGTCTTAATTTTTGTTTGGTAAGCTTAAAAATCCAATTGTTGGGAAAAACAACAATTTTAGTTAATTTGTTATAATTTAAAAAATGTTCATCTTAGAAACTTAAAACTTTCCATTCTTACTTATATTATCATTCCTTTATGTTAAATGGAAATTTAAATTTTTTTAGACAATTAAGCTATATAATGATCTTATTCACGCTAATTATGCCACTCTAAAGTACGCAGTTATCTACAATTTTACGATTAAAGTTAAACACTTATACTTATACGATGTTTCTGTTAAAAAATATTTCAATCTGCCGAATTAAGAAACTAGTAGTTAATAATTATATAAATAAAAAATATAATAAAGTAATATAATATTTAATTATTATTATATTATTAAATATAATATAATATGTCATAAAGTATCCTTAGAAATATATGCTTATATTTAAGCTCGAAGTTTTTTTTCGAATCGTTTATACGTATACAATAATTTATCATTTAACATTTATCATCAAGTAAGTGACCTACTCAATGTCGTAGTAAGTACACTCTAAACCACTCTATACTATACAGCAAAAGCAAATTCCTCAGTTTTACTTTAATAATTATTTTTATATTTACTACTTTATGTGGTTGCAATTTGTAATCGCTATCTTTTATTTCATATTCCGAAGCAGAACATTAAAAAAAAAAAACATACCTACATAGAAAGTGTAGTTTTATAAGTGTTAGATATTGTAAATATATAAAATGTAAAGTTTTAAACGATTCATCAATTGGCGGAGATTACTGTTGATTTTGAAGGTGTCTGTTTTCTGCTAAAGGTTATTTTTCTATTTTCGCCAAAATAAATTAATATATTATTTTAGATTTTTTTTTGAGAACCCTCTTTACCCTTTAATTAGCAATAAAAATATGTTTAAAATGTTGAACTTTTTATGTTATTTAGTTTTATAGTTTATTTAATGTATTTTAACGATAAATTAAAGTGATATTTGTTATATTTATACATTTGACTTTTACACAATTATGTTACCTGGCCATACTAATATTTGTATACGTGTGTATAAATTATAAATTAAGATAATAACGTATACTATGTTCGGAAATACACTGATAAAATTATAATACTTGATATTATATATAGACTATAAAAGGTGAGGTGAGACGCGTGTATTGTTATCATTACGATTTGATAGATTTAGGTTCTCAAAAAATATCTAAAATAATACATTTATTTAATTCGATGGAAATTGGAATGTAACCTTTGGTCAGAAAACGGTAAGGCCCTGATTTTTTATTTGTACAATAATACACTCATAAATTCTGCTTACAGGCTTGAATGGGAAATGTCTGTAAACGACGCCGAAAAAAATTTTCTGGCATTAGAGGAAGAACGTCTGCTGAGGTTGAAGGAATATGCTCACCACGTGTCACAGACGTACCAACAGTTAGTTCCGAAAATTTCTCAGGTAACTTCATCACACTTATCTCTTTTTGCCTTAATCGTATACCTAACTGCCGTGTTTTGTTTTAGCTATCGTCGCGACTCAGCGAACCGACGTACGAGTGCGACGTGTCACAAGATTTTACAATCATCACAGACACGGTGAATCGGTACGATGAAGATCTGAGCATCCAAGTGCTGCCCGACTTTTATCCGGAACACACGAATTTGGCCATGAACAAAAAGAGAAGAATAACCGTAAGACTCTTTTCACGCGCGTTTTCCGACAACAATAATAATGCATTTCTTTATAATCTAATTATATTGTAGTCGTTAACAAAAATACTGCAGCTCGTCAGACAGGATTTGGACCGAGAGCGGCGCAGTAAAAAAGGCTTGGACACGCTGGCCAATGCAATGCACCATCACACTTCTGGTTTGAAACACGACGACTCGCAGAAAAACGTCTTCGAAAAACTTCACCACGTTAGTCCAGAACACAATTTTTTCATACCTATACTTTGTCCATATCGGGACCGACTCGTGCGCGGGCGTTGGACGCACCCATCCACGATTCGGCACGTTATGTTACTCGTAACAACTGGATCTTCCTTATTCGGAAAAGGATAATATACAGGGTGATTCACTTAAGTGTGCTCACCCGAACATTTTTATTAAATGACGAATTAATTCAAATTATTATTTTTCGAATTTTTAAGTACCTATACTTTAGGACTGCATTTAGCAATTACTTACTCAAGTTTTCAAATTATCATTGCCCCATATCTCACAAACCCATTGTCATGGACCTATTATATCCTTAGAATACAAAGATTTGAACAAACACAAAAATTAGTAGTTCGAATTTCGATTCAGATACATATTTTATTTTTAAATTTGTCTGATTAACAATTGGCATGAAAAAAATAAGTTTGCGTCGCCAAATGACGATACCTTTTAAATCGTTTACAAAATCACAGGTAAATTTAAAGACTCCAAAAATCGGAATCATCGCCCTGTATAATATTATAAATTAACCACACCCGCTGTCGTTTAGATTTGTTTTTAAATTATCATACCTATCTCGTTTTAGCTACCGTCGATTAAAGGCGCGTACGAGTGGTAACACCGCAGTAAACAACACACGCTCGTCGCCTACATAATAATATAATGGTTAAAATAATGCAATTATATCATGCGCACTTTGTTTTCAGACGAATTTAATGATACTGTACTTGGAAGCGGTCAATTATAAAGTAGTTACGGCTCTGGCAACCATAGAAGGTCACCCGCCCGCCGCGTCCAACACGTTCTCGCAGCACATCGAGACGACCAGAGATAAAAACGGACATCAGATGTCGGTGCTCAAAGTACGTGCCCGTTGTGCGGATCGTCGCGAACAACGGTCGTTGCCGCCCGCCGGCATATTTCATAGCGCTCGAAAAACGCCAACCATTACGACGATAATAATAATTTGTTTTTTTTTTTTTGTCCATGTCGTTCCTCCGCAGATGCCCGCTTCGGTGTGCCAGAAGCTGACTTCGACTGCGGCTCCCATCGACGCCCCGCTGCACGGGTCCACGTGGTCGGACCGAGGATCCGCGGACGGCACAGACATCGGTGGGCAATTTTCCCGTTGCGTTTGTGCGAATCTCGTCGACGGGTCGCAAAGCTCTCGCGTTGCTCTAGTCCAGACTCGTTGTCGTATGTGTTTTGACGGACGGACGAAGACGACGACAACGGTCGACGGGAAAAAAAACATTTGATGGCGATGTTTAGAAAGACAGCGTACATATTATTGTGCATACACCCGTTTCCGTCGTCGTCGTCGTCGTCGTCGTAACACGCGATTGAAATATCAGTACCTAGTCTCACATTATGTAGTGCCATAAATGCCTTTTAATTATTTTTTTAACACAAATCATATTTTATTTATATATTTCCGTGTCATTACTATTATATCGATCGTCGGAATATTGTTTTATTTTATTCACCTGATCTGAACGTTACGTGAATTACATTTCAAAACGAAATGCGTTAGTTTTCGATAATAAAAGCACAAAACACGTATTCGTTGTTACCGCCGAAATATAGTTTTAAGTTTCTGAAGAGTTATTGCTAATTATTATGATTATTTTCTATTGATAAACATTCGATTGTCTAAAATCACAGAGGAATGCAGACTCGTCAGAATTTAAACAGATATTAATCGCAAAACAATTCAATCGCAGCGCCGGATAGGCAAGGTATCGGCCCACCGAGTTTTTGGGTTTTTAACGTTTGACTATAGTCTACAGCTACAGTCAATGTACCATTTAATAATTCGATTCGATTATATTTTCTACTTATGTTTGTACTAATTTTTCACGATTATATAAAAATAAAATTACGGTCATAGCCGGCCCACGGAAATTTTCTCGGTATCTCGTCGGCCAAATTCAGGCCTGGACACGAGTACAATTTATAGGTTTCAGTTTTATTACTAAGTAAGATCATTTTATTCATGAAAATTATTGTCGAAAATAATGCTGAAAATTAATTATTTCCTTTTAATAGTTCTAAGAATTTTATACAAAAAGTTACTACACTACGTTAATTGAAAAAGACATGAATCCGAGTATAATGTCTTGGTACGTCAAATTAATATACCCCTAGCTGCGTGTATTATCAAGTACTCAATATTATTTTTTAACTCAGATGCCCAAAAGTAAAAAAATAAGTTAATATATTATCCATATTGAAATCAAAAATATCATTTTTTTACAACAGATAAAAATAACTGAATGCTGAATAGGTTAGATAAGGTTTATTTTAATCTAGTTTTTTACTAAACTAATATGATTCAGTACTTGCTTAATCTTATAAACACAAAATGTGTATAGATTATAGTTAATAGTGATTAAACGATAACCATGTACCATAAGTTTCCAATCATATTATTATATGTTATCAAATGTATAAAAATATTATTACACAACAAGAGATTCATTAAAAATTACAAACAAAATATTTAATTGTTACATCATACATAATATCATCTGTTTATTAAACATGCTGACGATTTGCATTGGTCAGAATAGATTAATTTAAATTTATAATATTTTGTAGCACCTATTATGTTATTTTATATTATTCCATATCTTTATAGTATTAATCAGGAGGATTTGTTTGTACAGATGATTTCTCTAGCGATGAAGATGATGCCGACGACGACGATGACGACGAAAACATAAAAACTCCTCGTTGTAAAGCTCTCTACCAGTATTCAGCAAAATTAAACGATGAATTAAGTTTAGAACCAGGCAAGTTGAACATTTAAATTTTCACCGATATGATCTGTCTGTGTACACGTTTGCGGAAAATCTAGTGATGTTATTTTATGCTATTAATTTGTTTTAGGCGACATTATACACATCCACAGTAAAAAGTCTGACGGCTGGTGGTTAGGACAGCTGAAGGGTGCTGTCGGAGTATTTCCAGCTACATACGTTGTAGAAATTGACTGAAATGTGTTTAAAATATTTATATTGTATATAATTATAAATTTACCAAAGATTATTAGAACCTAACAAATCACACACAGTTTATAGTATACCTTTATGTACAATTTTTTGTTAACTTTAAGTATAAAGTATAATCTTATACAGGTAATCATTACAAAAATAAAACATTTTCTTAATTTTGTAATTTCTTTGTTGTTATTGTTAAATCATATAAAAAAAAGTCACATGTTTTTTTAATATACTCATATTGTAGACTGAAGGTACTTAAACTATATCATATGTTTTAAAAACAATAATAATAATAATAATAATAATAAAATATTGTATATAAATAAATTACCACAGATAAAGCTCGCGAGAGGATTATGATGGGCCGATGGGAGGGCTATCTGCGTGAGGGAAGAGTTAAATCGTCAACGGGAATGCTTTTTGGGTGACGAGTGGTGGGGTGGTGGGACGAGTCAAGGGACTGGATTGATCGTATTCGAGTATATAATAATATTTTACACCTATACAACAATAATTTTGTAATGATATATAAGGCGCATGTGCGACGAGATTTTTTTAATAAATACATATCATAATCATTTCGAATAGTAATAATCATAACAATGGTATGTGCCTGATCGGCGGCGGTCTCACCACACCTGGCACTTCTTGACCGGGTTCATGTTGGAGCCAAGCGGACACCGGAAGTCGTTGCTGAAGTCTTCCAGGTTGGAGAACGGTCCGATGATCCGGAAACGGCCGGGCGAGTGGAAGCCGGTGGTGATGCGGTTCTTGAGAGTTTCCGGTCGGTACTTGGAGCACCACACGTTGGCGGCACTGATCCAGAACATCTGCTGCGGTGTGTAGTCCTGGAGCCCAGGAAGCCGTGGTTCAACGCCGTGCCGTTTGGTCCACACGTTGTACGCGTAGTACGCCTCCTTCACGCCGCCGTTGTCCGCGATGTTCTCGCCCTGCGTGTTGATGCCGTTTAGCTGCGAAAAATAAGTCGTTAGGTTGAGTTAGGTAGGTAGGCTACACAGTCATGGTCCGGGCCATGGTGGTCGAGGTACGCGTGTTTGAATAAGCAATATTATATCGGCCGGTATGACGCAGTTCGTGAAAATTGCAGACGAGCGAAATATTTTTGAATAAACTTAATCAGTGTACATCGAGATATCGATTGAACATCAACAGTAATCGGATAAAATCTTAAGTCTATTCTGCACGACTACTGTTCGAAAGATACGACATAAGGGACTGCGAGATACCATAGACAATATAAGATAAAATATATTGTTGTGCTATACTTTGTACAGTTTGAATATAAGTTTACAACTGCAAATTATTTCTATAGTAGAATCGGTGCTTTTCATAGGCGCAATATGGGTCAAATGTTTGGGGGGGGGGGGGGGTGATAGATTCATGTCGATCAAAATGATTTGTGGGAGGCTTTGCTCCCATCCCTCTTATTTATACGTCTTCATACTAGAAATCGAGATGGTTACTTCGGATTGATACTTGACTCCATAAGTTTTTTTTAGAAGACTTTTTTCTATTTACTAGATAATTAGTAGACGAAACGACGCAATCATCACGGCTTATCGTCTTATTTAGTCTTCGTCGATAATTAATAATACATAATTTCTTAATATAACCAACACCCTATAGGTATATATTGTCATCTATATTATTCTGGTAGTTATGTATTATTATTATTATGAAAACGAACAAAATCTTAGAAATAAAAGTGTTCAATTGCAATGTGATGTAATATAACCAATACAAGTGTACTGAAGCTATTAAAATGTTGGGGGTGCTGAGCACTCTCAAGCACCTCCCTCTCCAAATTGCGCTTATGGTGCTTTTGTTAACAATAATAAACATGCATTATAAATTAATGATATGAACGATTTAATACTGTATGTACTAAAACAATATCAGTATTGTTATTTTCCATAAAATGTAATTTGTAATTTATTACACGCCCGTTTATAATTATAACTTGTAGTTTTGAATTTATCAAAATATATCATTTTCGTACAATCCCAGTTTCGTCAAAGTCAATGACATTGACGACTGTTTGGTACAATGGGTATATATTTTTATTCGAGGAAAATCTTTTAACAGTATTCTTTCCAAACACACAATATTTTTGATGAATTTTTAGAATTCATAAATATACAATTACAAATCTATTGTTCGACAAAATCTATAATGGCGACCAATCGTTAAAATTTTGAACAACTAGGTATTCGAAATTCAATAAAAATTAAATTTTAAACGTATAATAAATTCAACCTTGAAATTAATGCGCGTAAAAACATTGTCTTAAGAAACTTATTTTATTATACACACCTTGAGACCGACTTCATGAGCCGTGTAATTTCCATACTGTTTGATGATACACATCGCCTTCTCCAAGTAGCGTTTCTTCGTTTCCTCCGCCCACCAATCCACTAGGTTACCCTGCTTATCGAACTGTCTGCCTTGGTCATCAAAACCATGGGTGATCTCGTGACCAATTACAAATCCAATGGCACCGTAATTCATGTATCGAGGACGATCGCTGGAGAAGAACGCACCTTGCAAAATACCAGCGGGAAACTCTGAAAAATTTAAAATCGCTTATATTATATAGGTATAGTAATTCAAAATTGTATATATTATTATAGCTTTATGAAAACTTCCTTTAAAAGTATTCAAGTAGGTATCTATAACTCTAATACTTAGGTATACGTATATGTATAAGTATGTTGCAATATTACTTACGGATGCTGTTTTCAATAGCACTATAAAATGCATTTACAATTGCCGTTTTACTGTGAGTAATCCAATCCGATTTATTAACGGGTTGCCTTAACTTCGAAAAGCTATAGTCAGTTCCGAATTTAGTCAAATTTAATACTGATGTATAATAGTCTTCGTCGTTGACCTCAAGCTGAAAACAAAAATAATAACACATAATTACTAACAAAAACTATATTCAACATTTTTCAATCATTTATCGTATATTATCTCCTATGCACTTTAGTTAGGTTCTATTTAATTAATTACATCGTAATAAAACTCATTCAATTTGCTGTCGTCTAATAATTCATCAGGGTATGCAATGTGACTGGTCATCGACTTTGCTTTGTCAATCGCGTTTTTCCTGTAATGAAAAAAAGAAAAATAATCACATCATAAAAATTTTTATTGTCGAAAGGGACAAGAGTCAAACATTACCTTGTTTCGTCGTCCATCCAATCAATTGACGATAATATTTTGTACATTTCTTCCCTGATACCATTCACCATTTCTAAAGCGTTCTTTTTGGCGTTTTCGTCGAAAAACCGTCTTACGTACAACGACCCAATGGCCAGTGAAAAACTTCCCGAACTTATATCCACGCATTCCTTCCATCTGGGTTCTCTTTCAGTCCTGCCGGATAGCTCGGTACTGTACTCCAACTGTCTTTTTCTCAATTCTTCAGTCAGATAACTGACGGAAGCTGCGGCAGCTCTCCAAATCACGTAATTCGCTTGAATCCTGACGATAGAATCAAATTAAAGATTAATGGATATTTTACATGCATTATTGAGGGGTTTATATAAGCAATTTAAATTGCATTTAAAGAAAAATGTTCAGATATTGTTCAATACATTATTACGAAATTGATATAGAAAACTAATTTAAATCATTTTGACGCAGATCGTCGGCTTATACTGCTTTTATTGTTTAGTAGAATGAGTTTAATATTTTGGATCAATAACACATTAATTTTTTTTTATATAATAATATTTACAATTTTAGGTAGGAAAATTGATATTTTTTAGTTTTTTGTAATTTTTAAAATTATATGTTTTTTATCCAAAAAATTGATTACACACTTTAAATTTTTCTATTAATCACTGTAATAAAACGAGTCACATTATTTCTCTTCGAGTGTTTTGACAATTTTGAGATATAGTATGACACCAGTATAAAGCAGTACGAATTATTTGCATAATTTTTACCTTTTGGGTGTATTGCTGAGTAGGGCTTCGAGGTCTGACAAGTATTTCGGCGAGTTTACAATTATTATGTCGTCTTGCCGTATGGTCAACGGGTACAACAGTTTGTTCAGGTACTCTTGCCACGGTATGCTCGGGAACTTTTGTTGTAGATCGGCGATTTGCATCGGGTTGTACAGCTTGGCGGCATCCCGACGCTCTTCCAGTGGCAGCGATATCTTGGCCAATCCTATCTCGAAGTCCAACGATTCTCTCAGCTCTTTGGTAGCCCTCTGTCGGTCAGCGCCGAACAGCACGGCGATGTCCACCATGTACTTGTAGTACGCGGCCACGATCTTGTCGTCGGTGCCCTTGACCAAATACTCTCGGCTGAGTCCCAGGGAAGCTTGGTCCAGCTGAAATGTCGATTGGACGCAAACGCGTGTTATTACACACAACGATAATAATTTTTTTATAGCCTATAATATTGTATCATGAAGATCAGCTCACGTCAATAGCTCTCTTCGTGGTGTTTTTTAAATCTGTGCTGATGGAGAAGTCGATGAAGTAGTCCACGCTATAGCCTGCCGTTCTGAACTTGTACACACTGTCCTTCCACGTGAAATCTGCATCGTGCCATTTCTCGGCTTCCAGCACCGGCCATCCACCGAGGCTCTTCAATATTTGCTTGATCGGTCCCAAGCCTTTCTTTTCGATTTTTTCTGGTTGACATAAAGTTTATGGCGATTATAATAAATTGTAGTGTAATGTATCACGACGTGTTGGATGACTGTATAATATTAACTACCACAGGCACACAGTTAACTATCGATAACTATACCTTTGTCCATGCAAGATTTAAACAGCAATTTAGCCATTTTGAACGGTTTCTGTTCATCCATTTGAATGGGTTCGGTGATGATCATTCGAAGCTTGTTTAACAGTGAATCGCTAATCGTGCTGAATGTGGTCTGCGACGTTTTGTCGTCGTCGATAATAGTTTCTTTTATAAAATTACCACATGCGAACTCATAGAAATCATCACAAGGATCTACTGATGCATCCATATTGTTGATTACGGAAGCCGCTATAATTTTAAACAGTTTTATAGTAACATTTAAAGCATTCATAAATTTATAATTACCAATTAAACAATATAAACATTTTATTGAATTTACTATAAGTAAGTAGTTAATTGAGTCGTATATCAAATTAATGATGCTTACCAGCTTTCACACAACCAGCAGTAAGACAAATGTTATCTTTTTCGTATTCTCTATTCTGGAACAGACTTCTACCACGTGATTTGCCAATCAAACCATTATTCTCAGCTGATATCGATGGAAGGCTCTCTGTAAACGTATACAATTGGTTAAAAATTATAATCATTTAATCGAATTAAATTATCACTATATCTAATTTATATTTATTATAATATTGATCATTGAAATATGAATGTGCAACGTGAATAGTATACAATTTTACAGGATAGCTAATTTCGATAATTTATGTATTGATCATATTTTTAGAATATTGCAAAATAATGACTAAACCACAGCTATTAAAGTTACTATTAAATAAATTGTTGTTTTTTTTCATATAATATATAATTACTACAATATAGTTGCGATAAATTGCGTGTGCACTATTAAGAAAGGTATTACTATCGAGTAACGGCGGCTAACTGGCTCTCATTTCGATATGATTTATTTAATTGAAGAACTATAAACACGACACGTATATTTCACATGACCAATATTTTCATATATATATATATATATATATATATATACATATTATGGATAACTGAAATGTGTAATTAATGGATGGTGTAGTGATTTTACATTTAATATTTAGTAAAAATGAAAAAAAAAACAATAATATTACATTTTTTTAAAAATTGATTTTTGTTTACTACTATAGATAAAATGTGTTTTTATGCAATATGTTTTGATTATATTATAGTATCGAAGTAACGATATTTTTTTAGTATTTCTAATTGTTTACTTGCTTATACAATTTATAATTTACTATTATAATAGGTAAATATTTTAATATGACAGATAAAATATTAGATAATATTCCTAAGATGAAATAATACATTAAAAAAAAAAAACTATCATAACATCAAAAAGCATCATATGTCAAATTATCATTATTATTAAAATGTAATAAATTACCATTCACATAAAAATGTCTTGTTTTATTTTAATTATTATTCATTGATAAATAGATATATTATATTGTTATGTGCTGCATAGAATAATGATGAAACTGATGGCTATTTATTATGGAGCTACATCATCAATTTATATTCAAGGACTATAATATATAAGTATATAGAGATATGTGTTCTGTTTATTCACAAAAAATTAAATTATGAAGTGATTACATGTATGATAATTATTATCGTAATAAATTCTAAAAAAAAAAAATTGCAAAAATATGATAAAACACGTGCAAAGACAAAAACAAAAATCTTCCGGGGTTTCACGGAAATTATCAATAAATGTTATTATATAAGTGATTTGTAATCAGTTTGAAAACGATAATGATATTACACGAGGTATATTATAATATTATTCACTGCGGAAATCGAAAAATCGTAAATTTCCTGTCAATCCTATTCGAATAACTCCTCTGGTTGTCGTTGCCCGAACACGAATGATTTTTTATTTTCTCTACAGATTAATACTATTTGTTGTACACCTCGTCGCAACAAGATTTTTGCGTTAGAAAATCGTATCCATCCAATAAGCAATAACTATACCGAATACGATTATTTATAAGCTGGCAATTATTACCGTTTGATGCTTGCACGCAGTTTCTGTGCGCGTTTAAGTTTTATTTCAGCGGACATGTTTGTACGCATATTTGCTCCGTTATATGGAGCATAACAACAGGTTTCTTTTATAATATTATGTACTATGTCGACTACCGAACATCGAACTAGTTTATTGGGTGAGTTTTATTTTTAACGCGTAATATTTATAGGTCATATTATTATTATAATGTGATAATGTGATATTATATTTTATAATATGTACAGATATTATAATATATCTGTAACCTATTACATCTTATCGGTACAGAATCCGTAACATGTATTATAACATAATAATTGTAACGTAAATGTAAGTACATAGGCATAGGTGGAAACCCATTAACATGTCGGGGGAGGGGGTTAACATTTTTAACATCAACGTGAGTAGAAGGGCTTCAATCCCACGCAATTAAAAAGCTGTATGTTTGAGGAAGGGGGGGGGCTTATAGAATATTTGGGGAGAGGGCTAAGATCTCCAAGCATCCCCCCGATTTCCGTCTGTGTACATAGGGTGTGTCTGGAGGATTTTAAAAGTGTGTAATATAATGTAAGTACACTGAAATTATATTTAAATGTGTCACCTGTACTCTCTACATGCAGCTATTACGCCGTTAAGCGATGTCATAATTTTTAAACTTCTACTTAATACGTGCGTCTTACACTTATTTCATTGTCGTTAACGATTGCACTTGTTATGTCATTGCAGGGTTTAATCAAACATTTAACGTTTTTCGTCTTACCCATGTTGCAGCTGTGGTTGAAGTACAACGTGGACAGAGCTAGGGCCAGGAACGAGGACGCCAATAGCATTCCGCCGGCGACAATGGTCAAATTCCGTTCCAAGTTCGTCCTCCTCTTCCACCATGTCGGGTTTCTGAAAATGAGCATAAACCAATTATTATTCTGAAGTCTTAAAATATGACGTAAATGTACATTTGCGTATGTGAAATTTATGACTAGAAGTATTTATGGACAGCTTGTAGGTCGTAAGTCGGTGGTTATAATTGCGAGTAATTAATTATTTATTATGCGCAGGTAACTTAACGCGTATATTGATAATAAAGTATACGAATGTAATGATGCAATATTATAATACCTATTAAAGTAGTTTAATGCAACAAACTTTTTGACGTGAAATACAGGAAAACGTCGAAACGACCGCTTTACACTATAAACTGCCGTAAAACGTGTAAACATTTTTAATTTTTTTATTTTAGAACTATTTTTTATAACTATGATAGTTTAACAATGTCAACATTTATCATAATATAATAATATATAATGATGTGTAGGTATTAATAATTGTCGATTATCGTCGTTGCAGTTTTTTACGAGTAATCAAGACAAATCGCTAATCGTATTATTTATTAGAATTTAACATACATTAAAGCTTATACAATGATATTTTGACGACGAAGTATATCATTTTTCGTGTTCTTATGAGATGTATTTATTTAATATATACTTGAATGCCTATCATTACAACAGCAGTGAGTGTCTGGAGGATTTGATAATTATTGCTAATTTAATTCGTTATTTAAATACGGTAACAGTTGGTTATTGGACTCACTTTGAAATTAAAGTCATTATTATTTGAGTCTATTAACCAAATAAGGTGTAGGTCTAAGTATAAAAATAGTAAATATTATATAATTATGAAAGATTTTTAAAAGATACTGATAAATTAGGCTATGCATACTAGTGTAAACATTAAATATTCATTATTATTATTATCATAATAATAAATAAACATTCATCATTATTATTTGAATTTAATTATAATTTATATTCATTAAATTGTACACACGTTTGTATTTTACAATTATTAAAGGCAAATTATTAAAAATATTCAAAAATTTACTTTATATTATACATTAGTTATTTATCCAATTATGTATTTTAATCGACTCACTTAACTGGTGTAGTGGATTAAATAGATGATTTTTGTTGTGTTTATAAATATGAAATTCGGGATCAGTCTGTTCGAATTCAATATGCGAACGATTCAATTTAGTGTTTACTATGAGTTCAACAAGCGGCAGCTAACATATTAAAATATTACAGGTACCATATGGGCTGTGACCTGTCCTATATTTTTATTATATTAAATGACTATACTATTACATGATAAGTGACAACGATATAAAATATTATACACTAAGCATATAGGAAAATTGCCTTGTCATATGTTCATCATACATGCCTTAGAGAGTTATAAATCAATTAACATTTTTAGTTGGGCTTGAGATGGGTATAGTTTATAACTTTTTAGTTATTATCTATAATATAATGCTCATAGGTAGAATGCGTGTACGGCTACCGACAATTGAAAACAACAATAATATAGGTAAAGGTATACAAATTATAATATTATATTATTTTAGTTTGAATTTTTGTGAATCAACAGGTCATATTGTTACAAAGTTTGAAGTGACCTGATGAAAATAGACTACGAGTATAATATGTATTCAAATTTTTAATTTGTGTCTTATAAATCATCACGCGTGCACTTTGATAATTTTCGGAGACTGATAAAGAAATAATAAATAACGTCAATGGTTACCTAATATAATATTAGAATATGATACAAATGCCTATAGCCGATGTGTTCTACTTTAGTACTTTCTTAATTAGTGGTATACCTACTAATTAATGACTTTTAGTAGATGCCGATTTGGTTTCCAAAAAATAACCATCATAATATATCACGATTATATTATTTTTTATAATTTAATACTTTATAATTGGGTGCTTACTATAATTATTTTTAATATTATCACTGTGCTGAAATATTATCGGTGATTATTATTTTAGGAAAACTGCGAAAACGTTAGGAGGAAATGGTCGTTGCCGTGAATTGTACACTATTACGTGCAAACAGGCGTTGATATAATAATATTATTATATACGATTTATGTAAATCAATTTCAGCGGATATAGCCGTGTATAACAGTAATAATATTATATTCATAAAATGCATTATATTCGGTGAAAATTATGACGAACCTGAATATGTGAAATCGACCATGACCAATAGACCATACCCCTACGTAATTAAACGGCCACTGTAAGCGGTTACTTTATTTTTTTAAGCTGAAATCCAAAAACTAGAGTGAGAAAAAAAACTAAAAAGTGAAAACAGGAAAAGACTCGTACCCACATAATAGGTGACTACATGATATCATTATCGTGTGTATTATTGTAAATGCCTCCACACACGTACAACGATCATCAGATGTATGATGTCTACCGACCTGAGTAAAGTGAGTTGTCAAAAACAAAAGGCGAGTCTTAAAAGGGATGGTTCGTTTTCAAACAGAATTTTTGTTCGAGTGACCAACGGAACTTTCTTGTGCTTCGAATAATTGTAAAAATCGTGATGCACTAAACGTTTTATTCTGAACGTCCACAATACGCTGTAGCCATGCGAACGCGGCCCCGTATGGTGACGTTTATACAAATAATTATTTACATGGTATAATATTTATCAAACAGTCAACAACCGTTTCCAATCGTATAAATAATTTAGTTAAATAGATATCGTAAATTCGTGACATTTCACATTTAGCGTCATACATTTATAATAAGTAGTATATTTATAGCGTATGCACAATATGTTAATTTAAATAAAATATCTATGTTATACAATATACTTCTTCCCAATTTCCCGTCCCATGAAGGTATAAAGTTTTTTTATGGCTTGACTTTAAAGCTGGACAAAAAAGGAGGGCAAAGCGTATAATTGAGCACTATAATTCCTTATTCACTCTTATATTGGATATGGGTACTATGATGATGATTATTATACACGGTATTAGGCGCGAAAACACAACGTCCGGACTAGTTTGGACTACTTCAAGATCAGTGACCGGGGAACGGGTTTGGTCAGCACTAAAAAGGAAAATAAATTTTAAAAAGCCGTTTGTCGTATTTGTAGAAAACACGAAATAATAGCTATCGCATTTGTGTACAATTTACTGAAATTTAAAACAAACTGTAAACATTTTTATACATTATCGTATAGGTAATATTATACGTTCCGAACGGAATTTTGTGGCTGCCTCGCTTCATATAGTATAGTATATACAGACGCAAGGTTTAAACCACGTATACTGTGTATATGTTAATGGTTTGAAACGCAACGCGTATGCTTTTGCAGAGTTCTTTAATTATTGCGTCGGGTCGAATTTATACTCCAACTTATTTAATATTATTTCACGACCAAGGGAAACTACTTGGGTGCTACCCTGAGATAATATGTTATTGTGTATTTTACCTACCAGATATAGGCACTTGTATGATGTAAGGAAGAATATTATCGTTTATTACCTACTATATGCATTGTAATATTTTAGTTATTAGTATAATATGAATGATACCATTGAGTATATATTGTATAATGTGTATAAAATATAAACTCAGTGGTAATATTCGTTTAAATTTATCATATTATGTAACACACGTCTGCATCTGCAAATGTTGATGACATAATCTCTTGGGATTAATCCAACGACGTTCGCGGTATTATTGTCAGGGCAATATGATATTTTGTACATGGTCAGAAAAATTATTGAGTAAAATTTGAAATCAAAATTCAATAGGTATCTGTACCGCGTATTATATATAAGTAAGTCATAAGTCCGCACGTATGGCATCCTGCAAGTTTAGCAAGGAATAATAAAAAAGACCCAATATACAACAATAATACCTAATAAAAATAGCTATTTGGTTTTAATTAAATGCGTGTAATTATATTTTATTCGTTGTGTATAAATTGTTATAGTAATATTTTAATACTTGTTCACTTCGTTAACAGTATATTGGTTGAATGTTATGTGTCATCATGAGGTCTGGGACAGTACGATAGTAGAGTTTTGGTGAATTTTTTATCGTCTAGGACGTTGCTCGGTGTACACTGCGTGGAAGCGATTTACCATTGTACCTAAAGTACTCAAAGAAGTTTAGACTTCGAACCGGCCACGGAAGGATATGATACATGTTCCATTAATAGAGACTCTCACCAAGATGTGATTGTGGACATGAAAAAAAACTGCTACACACATCACTGATGAATGTTATATACGACGACTACAAGAAAGAATGAAAGAACTACAGAGCCACAACAGACACAGTGCAATGGCAAATAGTGAATTCCCTTGACATACAAATTTAACAGAAGACCTAAGCAAATCACACACTCATTATTAGTTAACATATTACCTATATGATCTGTTACCATATAGTTATCTTTTAGTTATTTTTTATTTATTTATCTATTTTACTATTTTATATTATTTTACTTATGTTAAACCGTGAATGTTATATCTAAGCCACACGAAATAATAAATAATAATAACAGTGAGTTTAGTTTAAAGCCAACAAATATACATTTTATGTGAGTAAATATGTATTATCTACCATTATGTCTGTTTATTTTATTATACATAAAATGAACTTACTATTATTATCGAGCGTTCGTTTTTTTTTTTTTTAAGAAACATAACATTTATACGATTTGTATTTACTGAATTTGTGTCTTTTCGAATGTTAATATGTGTTCCCTATCATTCTTGTCACCAACATCGAATACATGGCACTTTTAACAAAATATTTAATGACATCTCAATTAGTTATAACTTAACTATCTACGCTATAGCTTAATATAGCTACGATATTACACGCAATATCAATTTCGTTTGCTGGTTTTCGACCAATTTCATCGTCCTTCACTACATTTTCACCATTTTACATAAGCAAATTTCATTGTTGTTATTATTGTTAGAATTATTCCGATATATTGCATAGAATTTTCACAAAATCAATTCAACAACTAATGGTAAAATGAAGTCTCGTTTATGTTTATTCGACTTCACTTTTTAGCATTCAATTATATTTTGTTCACATTCATTTGCAGGGAAATTTTAGGTAGGTGCCGTATTGTATTACAATATTGTATAATAGCAATATCGCATCCAAATATTACAAATCCTATGCTTCAACGTGTTGAAAGTTGCAACACACTAATTAATGCACAACATTGAACATTGCTGATACGGGATAATTAAAAGTTAATTTTTATTAATATCGAGTTTAATTACTGCAGGGAGTATTACATGGTAAATTAATATGTTCTGGCACATGGCGATAGGTCGATATTTTTTCACTCTAATTTTTGAGCCAAATATATCGATAAAACGGTATTGTACATTATTGATACCTAATGTAATATTTTAGTAATAAAAATAATAAGATTGTTGTAGGTATGCATTGAACGTATTCAACGAAGACGCATTGTTTTGGTTTTAATTGTTACGCATTTTTTTTTTTTTTTTTTTGATGGGTATCTCGTTAAATCGTACACTGGTAAAAAAGATATTTTCAAGACACCGTTTAAGGTCGCTTAATTAAGTATTTTTCTTATTTCTCGCAGACTTCTCAAGCGACCTTTGGCCTTAGAATACAGACGTTCCGGCCAATTGCTTTCTATCCTTCGAACTGTGTAGCGCGAAAACCACCATCGCGGCCTTAACTAATGACCCGAACTGGTGTTTTGTTTAATTAAACATAACTACAGTTGAAAACAAAATATTATTAAAACCTAATGAAAATCTCGAGCGTTGTCGGTCGATATAGTATTAGGACTGTATAGAACATAATAGTATTATTACACATTACAATTTACATTACGCTATTCTTATTACAGTGCGCCTCGTGTGTCACGACTCTTGATTATTGTACGTTATGTACTTATGTTACAGTAATTGAGAATTGCAGCATTCAAAATAGTAGCTTATAAGTTGTACCGATTTGTTCGTGTCGACGATAATATTGTCGTTTCGTATAATATTTTTTCGTAAAATCGTTAAAGTATCACTACAGCTATAATATTATTGTCTATTGTGAGCCATTATAGACCAACAATACACAATACGATATATATTACATAATAATATAATATTATGTCAATTATGTAGGCATATCGTATATGATTAGACTGCAGCCTGTAGTAATATTAAACTATCTATAAGCATTAAAATAGCTCATTCGGAGGACAAAATGAGCTGGGAATAATATTCGTTAAATAATAAAACTATTTTTCTAGTTTCTACTGATAGGTATAAATGTTATAACATTATATTGACTTTGTCCTTTCGTTTGGAAAACTTATCGATTTCATTTTTATTAATCGACGTTAAATTAAATAGTTAACATTACGATTAAAATGTTTTACCATAATATAATATTTTAGTGATCAATTAAAATTTGAACAGTTATTAAAAACGTTATAACGTTATGACGATGCTCTGTTTATCACCGAGTTACAAACGATCATGTATTGTTAATGTGTTAAATGATTAAAACATTAAAATAATATAAATTTGTGCACGTGATCCTTTCAACATTACACCAGATTAATCTCAAAAATAATGTAACATAATATAATATGATATAATTGTTATATAACTGTTATAATATAAAAAAAAAATTTAATATTTTTGATTTAAGATGATTGTTAAAATCGAACGCACTAACAATTGAAACGTACGAGGTATAACTATGTACATTTTCCATTCTTAAGACATTTGACATTGACCGAATTGACAGGTTTAAACCAAACTGAGAAAGATCGCTCGCTGAATTTTAATTAGTCATAAGGCATCAAAAATAAATGAACATATTATTTTATACTAATAACTGGTGATAAACAATGAAATCGATAGACAGAATGTATTGTTTACACAAAAAAAATCCAGCTGGCCCATAGTATGAAAATCTATTGTAATAAATGACATTCTTTTGTGTTTTAGTTTAAACTTTTTTAATTCTTAAGAAAAATTATTAGTATAATTATCTAATAAAATTAATTAAGTACAGTAGTTATAACAACCCTTTGGTAAAATAATTGTTAATTTTTTCTCTAACCTATGTGCTATTGTTTGAAAAAATAATTATTGTTTTTTTATTACTATTATTATTATTTATCATAAAATCCTGAGATGCTTGACTTTAAAAACCATTTGTTGTGTTTTTGTATATACTGATATGATGTACAAATACAAAATAATACAATATTATTATGTCTCCTCAAAATTTTAATAAGTGACTAACGAAAAATCTAATTGGTACCTAATGCCTATAACCCAACTAGTAACCATATATTATTTTATTTGTTTTACGTTTGTCATATTGGTTGTTGTACAAAATGCACCTTAGTGTGTATTAATGGAAAGATGATTATTGATACCAAATATGTGATTATGATCCAAAAAATAAAAACCTCGTACCTCACCCAAATTTCGATGTCTAGATTAAAGTTTTAATATGTCAGGTTACTAGTTAATAGTTATTACATATTTTTATTTACGGACGGTTAAGAGCTATGTGATGTAATAATAATAAAAAACTCATGATAGATATTTTATTTGTTTAAAAAATATATGGCAGATATAATATAGTCCACATTAAATGTTCAGAATAAAACCATATAGGTATTGCTTCGGTTACTAAAATAGTTGAAACGGAAATATTCGATGTACGAGCGTTCGTATGTATGATATTTTTAAGTTTTTATACAATAATGCGCATATGTAATACCTATTTGTATTAACTATACAATATATACTTATCACGTGTGTATAAAATATGCAATTTGAATAGTATTTAGTTCACGAATAGACTATAATAATATTATCTTATTTAGAAAATTAATTTTTGTTTGTTCTTTTTTCCAGTTCGTAATTTTCATAATTGCAGTATAATTATTGTGCGTCGTATTATAAAATAAAACAAAACATATTATAAATAATAATATGGGGAATTGTTTGGCGGAGAACAAACGATAGGTGTACATGCTGTACCTTCATATACGATAATAATCGTTTAATTTAAATATTCATAAAAGACCTTGGTCCGTTCTATGCTCTTGGAGCAGTAAACCTCACAGCCACAAGGTAAAGTATATTATAATATCGTCAAGTCCTCCGGGGACCCGAATTTTTTGGACGTGATCCAAATATCTCTCATCCCATCGTAATCTCATAAAAACCGGATTCGCTGTACTCATTTTAATTCGGCTCTATACACATTCATTATTACATTGCAAAATTCAAACGATATATGAATACAATAAATAATAATCGGTCAACGACATGCACACAATAATTAATTTACTAACTTATATCATTGGCTATAGATTCGTATCCTCACACTTTGTGATGCGTGAAATTCAAAATTTAAATCGTTTTGATCAAACAGTGGTCTTGTATATTATTGCGATTTCATTCTTACAAGTATTATAATATGTGCACTTTGCTGTAGTTATTTACGCAGTCCGGAGTAATAACGTCTCGATCCAGAGTGTGTTATTTTGTATAGATGCATTGCACATATTTTTACGTCTATCATTTGGAATAATTTCTTATATAATATAATACGATCTATAATAATAAATAATACCCAATTAATTGGTGTTAAATATTTTATAGGTAGGTACCATATATCCATAAAATCACAAAGAGATAGATACTTCTCACTTCTGTACTATTACCAATTATCAAGCTGATGGTAACATATGAATTATGATTGTCACGTATTTTTTTTCAACTCCCAGTCAGGGTAGCTAATAAAAGAGATAGGATCGAGATTTGAATCGACACATACATAATATTATGAAAAAAAATACGAAAGTTGACAGTTTTAAGTTGACATTTACTTTTTATTCTGAACTGTTGTTATAACAAATAACGAGACTAGACAGACAGCCTACAACACGCGATTTTCATTGTATTAATTTTATATTAATATTTTTGGCGCATAATCGAAATGAACAGTTTTAATCACTTTCTCTTCTACGCATTCAAGTCAAAAATATGAAGAACCTATGCGGACGTATGATATGTATGTTTTGTTATAATTTTTTTTTTTATAAATATAATAAAGTAACATTAACAATATAATCAATAACCAGAGGCTTTCTCTAAACTCTCGCTATCCACGGCAAATTTTTATAATACGATATAATATGAACATAATATTTTTAAAATTAAATTTATTAGAAAAACCGATCTAATCACGCGTTTTATTGTTAAACGACGATTATGGACGTCTATTTACGATCGATCTCTATAATAAACATATCACATTATGCCATAGTTATGTAAGCAACGTGGGTTTCTACGACAACAATACATGAAGTAACGACACAAATTTCAGTGATATAATACCACCGGTTTCGTATATGATGACTTTGCATTAATTCATTGGTTAAATTTTTCGGAGCTCATCGTCTGAAACGATCACTATAACAGGTATAACAATCATTGGAAGTACAAACAACCATAATACCTATTATCGTCGGAACATTGCGCGTGTCGTAATCACGATATTGGTAGGTTTTAAACCGCAGTGTTGTCTCGAAGTTTGGTCAATTTGTTTAAGTCCATCGAATAGTGTTTAACGTCTCCTGCGTTTATTTGAATCGAAATAGCAGACACCAAAATATGATGGATTATTACAAATCGCCCTTTTTCTAGTTACTATACCTAGCGCGGCTACTACCGAAAAAGAAGAAAACGAGAATATCACTACTGGACGACGATATCGCTTTAAGGTTTAGACAATTTGTAATGATTTGTATATTTTGTGTTTAAGTTGATATTATTGTTGTCATATTTGGTGTCTTGGAATAATGAACTGATAGATATTGTAATGTGGCATAAGTCAGGCAATGTAAAATATTTACATCGCAATACTAAGTGAACATAATAATAATATTATGTTAATAATATAGTGATACATTTTACTGGCTTTATACACCTGATGGTATCATTGATAATACGTTATTCCCGTAGATATCGACGTGTGCGTTTACCTACGACGAATATCTTGTCTGTGGGTAATACTATAAAATATGCTGTTTCGGTAATGTAGGTTAGCAGGTTTGGAGACGAGTGTCGCTTTATACTTACACTAACGTTTGTGTGTTCGTATTTCGGTTTACACCGAAGTACAACTTTTAGAAAGTATATTATTATTAGTATCGTATTTCGCGAGAAAAATATGAAGAAAAAAAAACAAAATCCATCGCCACGTTTTTCACATTCCATATGTGTAATGCAATATACATCATATTATTATTCTTTCAAACGCATAATACGTATACCTGCAGCATAGTTTTGTATACCGCAATATCGTGCCAGACCTAGAATATCGAAAGTTTTGTCTGTAGGTTAGCCTATTGATACGGGGTATATGATATTATTATCATCATCACTATTATTATTATTATTATTATTATTATACAGCCAAACAGGTGATACCATATGATAATAGATCATAAACGGATCTACACAATAATGAATCCTTACTGATGCGGCGGCGTCGGATTCGTCATGTTTTATTTTTCGTTTGCCCGCGGATACGTCCGTGTACCTACTCCGAACGATAGCCGGCCATAGGCATTAGGCGTAGCCTTCCAAACGCGAACAGCGCCAGATTTAATGGCCAAGCTTTTACTGCGTTTTCATAAATGCGTTAGCAAAAATAAATTTAAATAAAATATTTTTACTTACACCACAAGTATGACATACGACTATTATTATTGTTGTTGTGCGAGGCACGTCTCCATACCCACTTAAGACACTATTTATATATATTATTATAATATAATATTAATTTTGACGGCTCGCCGTCCGCCGTGTCGAAAACCACAACGCGAGAAAGTCTCTAGTGCGACGAAGTCTCTATTTAACAGCCGCCGACACCTATTTATTTATATATTAAATTATTATTATGTATACCATGCGAGTATATTATTACGTTATAGTAATATTGCTAATATTGTACGCCGTTTACAATGCAATAACTTTTGAAAGCGAAAGTTTACGTACACGTATCGTATTAGATATATTACGTATATATCGTGAATGTATATTTTATCGACGGAGAAAGACGATCTTAGATATAATTAAATTAAAAAATTTTCTATTTAAATGATCGAATTCATACGGAATTAATACAAGTCGACGTATTAAATGAATTGAAAAAGTTTACTTTTTGAAAAAAATCCCGGTTCGTTATATTATTTCCAACAGCTATAATATTTAAACATTACCATCAGTTCAATCAAAAATAATCGTCGCGATACCTACCGAGTCCTTTTTATAATACGTCTAATGCTCGAAGGTACCTCTAGGCGCTGCGTATTATGTATTACAACTTATGGGAACATAATCATATTATTTTTGTACCCACGTAAGACGACGATGTCGTGTGAAAATTGCAAAATCGATGAACAAAGTGATAAACGATATTATATAAATGCGTACTCGAGCCACAGACTGGTGTTTGAATCGCTCAATATAACGGTTAGAGAAAAAAACATTTTATTATGCATATTTATATTATTTTAACCCACAGTGATTATATGCGAAATGTAGAGAAGTAATGTGACGACTGTATAGAATACTAAATTCAACAGCCGAGTCTAGTCGTTGACGATTGAATTGCGTATAATGATGGTGGCAGGTCAAAAATCGATGGAAAAGCGGCTAAAACGCACTAATTAATATATAACTATAATGTGTATAATATATGTACACCGTATACCGTGTACTTTAGAGTACTATGAACAGCAATAATAAGTTGAATAGGCTCAGGCTGGAAAAACACTGTTTGAACCTATCACGTTGACATTGTATTAAATTATGCCGGCGATGCGTCACGTTTTGTGTTTATATTTTTTTATATTTAATATGATAATTATGGTAAACAGAAAAATAGCTCACGGAAAAAACCCAGAAAAAAAATCTAAGGGAAAAAAAGCTTAAAAAAATAAATACACCAAGAAAAATAAGCCCACGGAAAGAAAGCCCGGAAAAAAAATTAATATAAATGTGAACACATGTATACTCTACTCTTAGAAATTAATAATTCATAAATTATTATAGCCAATATAGGCAATTTTATGTACGGATGAGTATCCGTAAAATTAATAAGAAACTCTTCTTTTTTTTTTTACCTATTTATTCAATGAAAAATTTTAAATATAAATAATCGTATGTCTGAATATTCTAGGAGAATGGTTACACACATATGGATCACTTACCAATAAATTGCATTTTCATTATCCAATTATTGATAAGCCTTTTGACATTTTATTTAATTTATATTGTTCGGTACTTACCGATATAATGTATATATATAAACCAGTCAAAATATTAAAATCCATATAGTATTCCATTAGTGTACACTTGGTTGTTAAGATAGTACTTACACGCCCTACTAGTACAGTTTTATCCAAAGTTATAAATTTGTTTTATATTTTACATTGTTTTAAAAAAATATTTGTTTTAGCCTATATTGGCTATAACAATTTATGAATTATTAATAACTAATTAGAAGTAGAGTATATACGTGTTTACATTTATATTTAATTTTTTTTCCGAAGGCCTTTTTTCCTTGGTGTGTTTATTTTTTGGACTTTTTTCCGCGATTCGATAATTATATGTGCATTGTTTGTTTTAGCAACCGGCAACCGAAAAAAATCGTGAAATGTGAGACTGCAGATTCGTCTGATGACATATGAGTGATATACGGTGTGATATAATAGATCTAATAAAGTGCACCGTTGTGACATAGAAATCTGTGAAATTAATATCATAATAATATTATATGTGATCGTCTATAAAATTTATAACAATATTATTAAAAATTCGTGACTAGATCTGTAGTACGGGTTTCGCGGTAAAACTATTTTGGAAATCATAATATGGGTTATAGATACACCTAATAGGCAATATTATTTTATGCACACTTGTTTCTATTATGCATACCTTTTCAGTATTTACATATTTAATTAAGCCAATTGTAAAAACAAAACATATTTATAATAATAATAGTAAAAAAAAAATAATAAGCTTTTTGAACCGGCCAAGTAAAACATGTGATGACGACTTAAAACAATACTTATCGACAGAAATATGATCGAAATCTTATTCCAATACTTAGGTATTATAGACAGGTGTTAGGCTCCTATATAATATTATACACAACTGCGGGGGAGACCAACTCGACGAGGCTCACGCATATAGTAGTGTTCACGAAAAAATGTAACCATGTACACTATATTTTTAATATGGAAATTCAAAATAATATCGGAAAATTGGACGATAAAATAATATTATAATATTGTATAGTTTATTTTATAGTTTTGAAATAAGACAAATAAGACATGGACGTTCAATCAAATATACTGTCACCGAATGACATGTCTATTATATGTTACTCTATTAAATATTAATTAAACAAAAAGTGACGCACTGTAAAAAACCAAATAATTCGTCCGTGAAAAAGTGCGTAAAATTGAATTTTGTTTTTACTTTACTAAAAAAATTTAGAAAAGTGGCTTTTAATAGAACGCCCACTAAGTTAAGTTTTTTGTATTTTTTTTTTTTTTTTTTTTTATTTTAAATTGTCGAGACTAATTGTTTTTACAGTCTAATAATAAAAAAATTAATTTTTTTTTAAATTTCATCAACTTGACGATAAACATAATTTTGTAAGAGCGTCTTTTTGGACCAAACCACCGTAACCTGATCCAACCTCAAGAGCGATGTTGTTGTGATGAAGTGATTTTTTTTAAACTTTATTTTATTATTCACGTCGCAGTTAACGGAGCGGCTCGCGAAGCTTTAGTCATCGGCCACCCCTGAAGGTATATTATGCACCGACACGGCGACACACATTGACACATTGCGCATACGTACACATTATATACCTAATGTATATCTAAATATAAAGGTACATTGATATCCTTGGTTGTATAATATGCCTTCTGCATCCTGAACTTTAAAACGTATGAGATAATACGCAATACGTAAATACTAAAATGCGTAATAGGAATTAATAGTTCAGTTTTTTAAATGTAAACACAAATTAGCCTCATAAATTTACTATTTATCGTATAACGAAAAAAAAAATTATAAACACCTGCAGCGTTGTTGTTTAAAAAAAATAAAAATAATAATAATTATGGAACAGAGAAAAATACACGATACAATCCGAATAATACTTCTAATCGTTATAATTATAATCAAAGCCTCAAACTGCAATAAAACTGTTAAAATGTGCTAAATATTAATACAACTGTGTACATAAAAAATCATAAAAAAATAAAAAAAATATGCTCGAAAAAACAAAAATGATACCTAATACATTTTATAAATATAATATAAATATAAATTAATATAATACATTTTGGTAAATATGGTTAAATTATTGCAAAATATTAATATGACTATAAAACTATAATTCTCTACTCTTTATACACTCAATATATTTATGATATAACATTACAAAGTAACTATAGGCTTTGAAGTATAAAATATATTGTTGATTATGACTTCATGACACGGCCACAAGATTAAAACCTCAAATCCAATAATTTCATTATTGAATGTCGAAGTTTTTAATCGGGTAAATTACTATAGAACAATTATATAATTGATCATCAAATGTGCGCTACCAAATATCAAACGTATTCACTAAAAATTGTAAAATATGGAAATATATCCTTAGTAAAAAAAAAAAAATTGTTAATATGTAAGATGGTCACCAAAATTTTAAGTAACTTTAGCTTAACTCAGCAATAACTCTTAAAAGCAAAAAAAAAAACAACAAAGTTTGAGCTTTAGTTACGATGATATTTACCGCCCATTTATATACAATCACTATTATTAATTATAAAAATAATATATTTACTTGATCACTATGGTCGGTTGATTGGTCATTTCGAGTGCTGACGATGTTATCCCTGTCGTCGCGTCGCTATATACTGTCGGTTACTGAATATTATATTATAATAATATACTGGCTGCAGCACGTGGCTGACGGATTCCACGCTACCTAACGATAATAATATAACGTTAAGCAATTTAATAATATTTAATGCCAACAACAAAAACAATAACAATAATGCTATATACGATGACACGCGGTCTTTGCCCGTCCGTTTTTTAAACAGAGCGTGTCACCGAGTTTTACAAATCATTAAAATTTTTCCGGGATAATCGCAGTGCGGATATTTCGGCCGCGCTGTACGCACACACCACCGAGCACAGACAGCACTTTGTTCTATCCGTACTCGATGGCGATACGTGTATTTTTTTTTTTTTTTTTTTGTTTTTGTCTGATTAAAAAACTGTTACACACCTCGAAAAGAAAAATCGAACAAAGGCCGTAGTGTACGAAAAATATTTTTACGACGATAAAAAATATATCGGTGGCTTTGTGCACCAGCGGCGGTGGTGTGTCGATGGCGGAACGCGCGGTGGTGTCGCGTAGTTGGTGCAGCGTGATGTTATATACTGCGTCCGACGGCCGGCGTGACGAGAGTGACGGGCCGAGAGACTGCGACGACGGACGGACGCGGCGCGGTCGTGTCGCGACGGTGCAACAACGGCAGCGGGAGAGTATGTGCACACTCGTCGTAGGTACCTTAATAGTATACCGTCTTCGTGTTTGAGTTGCGTTTACGCGCGCCTTCCGCAGACGGCGGCGTGGCCGCACCTGAAACTTTTGGGTCCGAAACGCCCCCTCCCCCACCCCTCGGCGACCCCCTCCCCCCTCTCTCTCCCTCCTTCCCAACCACCTCCTCCGACCACACACCGTCGGGACAGGCGACCGACCGATATAATAGGTACACGCATCATATTATATGCACGAATAAATGCATTTAATATCGGATTCGTAGTCACTGCATAGACTATATGGTGGATGTGAGGTCGAGGGTGCGCTCGTTCCCTTCACATTTTAAACGTTTTCGAATCAGACGAGGTTTTTTTTTTAAAACTATTCTTGAACAATTTTTTTCCGAGTTCAAATGGTGATCATAAATCTAAGTACCTATTATTATTATTATTATTATTAGTTGTTACTATACTTTTGCACGTGAATAATAATATATTTCTTTATTATTCGATTTGCGTATTCAATTTTCATGCACTGTTTAGGTAGCTATGGTGAAGTATTTATCTGAAACAAATTGTTTGAAACCTATCTACTCATACGGGTTTATATGTGAGATCTAAAAACTTCAAATAAAATTTAGCTATGCATCAGAGTTTTAAATAATAAACTATTTTGAAATTTTCACTGATAATATAAATAAATAATAATTGTTATGAAGTCGTTAAGTATTTTATAAATATTTAATGTAATTGAACACTTGTTTCTATATTCACGTGCATTGGTTATACACAAACCTATCAACAAATTTGAAAAAATTATCTCTCAATTAAAATGTATTGCTGTATAACTGCGTCACTCATTATTTTAACTCGTATCTATACGATTTCGCTAGCCGCGCCGGGGAACTATTGTCCATGAGATGGCTATCCTATGGTACGCGCGAAAAAGGTGACAAAGTTTGCCAAATTTTAATAGCTAGTGAAAATATTTTTATCTCGTTGTTAAATCTTGCATTTAATAGAAAAAAATGTGTATTATTTTTAAATAATATATTGATGAACTTTGAAATTTTTGAACTGACTTAGAAAAAATGTGTACATTCCATAAACATACACACTCAAATTTTCAAAAGTCAAAAGTTAATATTTGTGACAACAGTTGTAAACATTTGTTTTCTATGACGAAAATGCGATTAAATAAAAATATAGTAATCAATGACGGGCGAAACTAGTACTGCTTGTGTTACATTTAAACTAACAAAATACACATCTAATATTAAAAACATACAGAGTCATTGATAAATATAGGAACAAAGATATGATGTAGTGGGTGGGGATATTTAAAATCTTTAAATCCCCGATCACCCCAAAAAAATGTTTGGCAGTTCACAACCTCTGGTGGATACTGTATAACTATATCATTGATTATGTATTACTATAAGTTATATACAATCAATTATGCCAATATATCTATTCACGTTTGGGTACATAGGTGTTTGAATGAGTGTGGTAGATTGTTTGTAAACTTGATAAATTTGAGGAAAATAATTTCATACTACACAATTTGGGACCAACCAATTGATATTATATAAGTCCCACTATTTGACGTTTGTAAGTTTTCAGTTGTGGATGAAAATCTGATTTTTGCTTTCTGAAAAATGTTGAACATTAATTTTTTAATTAATCCGAATAAATACCAATTTAGAGGGCCCTAATATGACAATAACATGCGTGCGAATAAAAAAATAAATATATTATTCATTTAACATGACATATTATGTAGTATACTCTGTTTTAATATATAAATTTTATTATGAATTTACAAAGATTAAACATTTTTTTAAATGCAATTATATTAAGTCGCACATTTTCAAGTTGCTAACGTTCCGGTATATTATACGAGTGATAGTTAATGAATAAGTAACATAATGAATAAACCCAGATGTAGGTATGTGTAAAGTGTTTTAATCCGTCGGTTTATCGTAGGAAAAAGTGTATGTAATACCTGTTTAGAATTTCGAATGTAATTTTGGGTACTACATATTTTATGAGTTTTAAAACGCATTTAGTTATAATACACATCTTACTCGCGTGTTTAAACATTTTGTTTTTCTTAAATATTATAAGCACCTAATATTTTATAAACCCTAATATTTAAGTTGTACTGTGGGTTAATTGGCCAATAATTACGCACCAAATTCTATTTTCGTAACATATAATTTTTTGTGTCCTCGTACGCAATTGATGATTACATTACACATTAGCGTTACATGTACACCTATATGTATCTGAATAATGTTATATACGCACGCCACATAAACACACGCTCATAATATTATGTATATTGTTATCAAACGCGGGCATAGTTTTTATTTTATTTTGTAGACGAAAATTAATTCGAATTACTATCCGCGAGGAGTTCATGGATAAACGGTTTCATGTGGGTACTCGCATTATCCTATATAATCGTACCTGTGTATCTAAGTAGGCACTTCGAAACGGTTTAATTCGGCGAAAATAAAATGTTATATTTTAAAAATTGTATGTAATATGTGTCATTCATTACTATTAGGTATACAGGTACAAACACCCAAATGATTCACTAAGCATGCTCATCCCCATGTTTCCCTAAAATAATATATTTATTTAAATATTGTGATATTTCAATATTTGTAATTTTTAAATATATTTAAGGACCATATTTTTAAATAGGTGCTTAAGTCTAAGGAGTGTCCTATCTCCTACAGTGGTACAAATTTCTCTTTTTTTCAAACAAGAATCAGTCTTTTTATTGTAAATTGATAAAAAAGGATTTTTTTAAATGTTAGTGTACTTATATAAATCGAAAATCGAATTATTAATTTCTGAGTTATTATACTTTATGTACTTTACCTACTGAGAATAATACTCCGTGTTTGTAGTCTTAGAAGCCCCTCATTATGATGATTGAAAATTAAAGTAATTAATACTAATGTATTAAACATTTATAACTTGTTAGGTATAAGTATTAGAGTAAATATTAATCTTTTTTATATTTAATGTAAAACCATTATTAAGGAATATAATATTATCCTTGGTACATATTATAAAGTTTAATAACTCTGAAACTTCTCGTTCAAATTTCAATTAATATGCATCAGCGTTAAAAAAAAAATCATCTCTTTAACAATTAACTATAAAAAAGGGCCGTTTTCATTTGAAAAAAAGGTATTTGTGTCAGCACAAGGTACTTTTTTTATGGACTAAATAATCTAAAGATTCTAAAATATGATCTTTAAGTATACTTACAAATTAAAATGGTCAGAATTTTGATAATTGCATTATAAAAGGATAAAATGGGATCAGAGATGAGCAGCAATGTTAAGCATTTATATAACAATATTTTATTAGATCTGATTTCGTAGTATTTAGGGACTATACGACATAGTTATCCGTATAAGTAACTACATAATATACAATCCATGACAATTTAATTTAATTACATATTTTCTAAAAAATATTATTAACGAGTAAATGAACAATTTTTAGTATTTTAGTTTCGACTTAAACTATTGTATATGGTAAAATGGTTTTGGACTTTCGATCTTTGGAAATTGAATATAATTAGGTATTATATAAGAAATAATATCATTATACGTGATATTAGTATTTTATAAATAGATTAAAATTCACAAGTGGCAATTATTTTTTCAATTGTTATTTAGCATATCGAACAGTAAAAAGTTGTAATAATGTAGTATAACTATTATGAATTTATATTAATAAAATATTATAAAAAGTAAATTTTAAGATTAAAAGGTAATTTTTTTAAAATAGCTTTGAAGCAAGTAAAGCTGTATGGATAAGAATGTTGGCTAGTAGATAATAAAACGTAACAAAAAGTAAGTGTAGGCATGTAGCAGAAAGATTCGTGATACGTTGAGTGACTTTAGAGGATATAATAAAAAAGGAGTTCATTGAGTATAGTTGTAGGAGTGACACCAATGATATTATGTTCAGTCATGTTATGGGAAACGGTGACTTAGTAGCAGTAAGAGTGTCTATAGAAATAAATTTTGATGAAAAGAGAGGGAGAGGAAGACCAAAGAAGAACTATCTCTTAGACAGAACTGAGAATGGCATGAAAATGGCTGGCGTGAGTAAAGGAGAGACTTCTATAGGGGACAGACTTCTATTAAGATGTACAAGGGTAACCGAACCCATATAGTTGGGAGAGGAGGGCGAAAAAGAATAAGAAGAAGATATCAATAAAATATTATGTACTATATTATGTAGTTCAAATTTTAGAAAACGCTTGGTTGTTGTGCACAATGTTAAAAAAACATTTTATCTATTAATTGGTATAGTAAGTAATTTGTTTTGTAAAGTTAATTGCAGTAGTCCAAAGAGTATAATGAATAACAATGTCATTCGAATGTCAGAATGTCATTAATGAGTATTGTGTAGGTATCTATTAATAAGTATATTAAGATTAATGACATTTTGATGGAATGTTTGAGTTTGAACTAAATTTATGAATTTATAATATATTTATAAAGATTATTAAGGAGTTCAGTGTACACTTATAATTACAAAATTATAGAAAAAAATCCGTTTTTAGTATTTTTACCTATACGTTTTAATTTTTTAGTTAGGTTCAATTAGGTAATAAGTAATAAGTAATATAATTATATGATCGTTTGAAAATTATTTATCGTTTGATACGCATATGATTAAATATTAAAAAAAAACTCGTACTAGTACATTGTATCAATTGCATCAATAATTTATACTCTACATAGGTAATGTTTTTATAATCTTGAAGAATATTAAACACCTACAATGGTAAACGACGCACTAAATAAAATATTTAAAAAATAATACATTTTTTTTAGAAGAATTTAGATTTTTCAGATATAATTATAGATCACTGAATGCTCACTAAAACTGTTTAATTATCCTTTTTGATACGTAGGTAACTGAATTAAGTAGTAATCTTGATGTTGATATATTCAGTTATAGACTATCATTACATAATATTATTATTTATTATTATAGGATGAGATAAAAAATAAGGCTTTGTAAAAAATTTTATTTTAGTAATAGCAGGTATGTTTACACAATATTCTTAAGTAATTTTTAATGTTAATTTATTATGTACCTACGTCATTACACTGTAGTAGACAATATTTTTATAAATAGCGATATTCCATAATTACACACACATAATGTACCTAATATAAAATATATTATATTATATATTATAAATATTATAATATTATATTATATTACATTATATTATCATAAAAATATATATTAGCTGTATTGACGAATTGAGACACAACTCTTCACCATCTGTAGTTAGTATTTGCGCGATATCGATTAAGTGATAATTCCTACGACGTCTTATCATACAAATCGGATTCATTTGTCTGAGGAGTTTCTATTATTGTTTGATAACAATTTTAATTTTCTAGAAATCATACTCGCATAGCTCTGGAGTAAAAAGTGTTGCGAATTTAAAAGCCGTGAAAATCCTTTATTTATCGAGGTCATTAAATACTTAATTATAGGTTAAATACAAAAAAATTTAGTGAAAAACTATATCCATTATTTGGATATAGTTATTTTTCTTATTTTTATTATCAAAATACAAATTTTTGAAACAAAATTTAAAACTTAAATTTTGTTTTTTCTGATTTGTAATTAATAGCTTAAACTAGTTAATAAGGTAATAAATAATCTAAAACGTTATTATAATTTTACCTAAAAAAAAGTATTCATAAATTATATACATTGATTATTTGTTCAATGATAATCATTACAGTTTTATACCGGGTGGTGGAAATATACAATTGGCTTCATGTAATTGTTTCAGAAGTATATAGATGCTTCACAATTATTATAAACTTATACATATTATTTTGTCAGAGATTTAAATTTTAAAATATCAGAATAAAATAAAACAGAATATCAATAAACACATAATATTTTGTGTATCTAGGTAATGACCTAGCTTATAAATTTTTATTTTTTGCAAAGAGGTAGTCTGTTAAAAAATTAACGAAATCTTTCGGAGAACAAAATATTTTTTAACTTTTTTAAAATTATTTATGTTTATATTTTAAATCTAAAAATGAATTCGTAATCAATTTCACTCTAGCCTCTATTACAAAAAAAAAAAAAATCACACCTTTGTAAAATGAATGTATAATGGACATTTTAAGAGTGTCTATGTTATATTATTATGGCCTTAATGCAATTCGTAGAAGTGTTATGATGCATAAAAAAAAATGAAATATAATTTAAATTTGTTTATGATGAAACAAATAAAAAATGTAAAATTTCTAAATTAGTTTTAAATGCACGTGTCTGTATAATATAATATGGCATTAATAAATTAGTGGAAATTGGTATTCAGTATATTAAATAATTTAAATCACTATTTTTTCTCTTATTAAAAATTATTAAAACGATTGAAAGTATTTGTTGAATAAAATAATTACATATTTAATTATTCAGAAAATGAAAAAACACAGTTGTTTATTCTCTTTAGAACTCAAAAAAAAAAAAAAAATTTAAGCAAATATTTACAGATTTTTTAAACTTGATTTTAGAAGTTTATAAACAGAAATTAACTAATTATTTTATTTTATGTTTATGTAGAATTTTATTAAAGTATATAAGTACATTTAAAATGTGTATAATATGGCTCTTTGAAAATCATTATTTTAATTTAAAACTTTATAGTGAATATAATGAAAATAAATCAAAAAACACAGCTGTAAAATTGAAGTGCATAATTATTTTTTGCAAAATACCATAACATTATTACAATAGTCAATATTGCATTCTGTTAAAAAAATTATAGTTAAATTTGTAGAATCATTATAATTTATTGAATACTGTTGGAAGGCCTTCAATCTGTTAAATGGCTTATTAATATCCTTGAATGATTAAGTCTTGACCGAAAAATCTATTTTTAAACTATGGACGATCAATACAAACTCTTTTTGGTGTCGAAAAGGAATCTAAATATTCGTATTTATGGCATATTTAACTAAAATTAATTTTCTTTATATATTAAACATATATTATTAATAATAATTAAAAAATATTTTTATAAAAATGTATATCCATATATTGTTATAAATTTATTGTTGGAAATTACATTTATAATTTATACGAACTATATTTGTTAATTAGTTATAAACTTAATGATCGTTTTTTGACAAATATGCTTTTAAATATGAAATCTTTGTGATAAAAAAGTTATTAGAAACTTTTAAATATCGACATTATTATAACACGCATTGTACTATTTAAGGGGTTCGATATAGGCAATTTAAATGAGGATTGAAAAAAGTGATTAATTATTTATTATTAGATTTAGCAACTAGAAATCTATGACAATATTTTCTTTTTTAGTAGAATTTCATCATAACACATCAATAAGTATATACTTTTAATTAAAAATTCAGGTGAAGTATTTGTCACTGTAGGCATTGAATGGAATAAATAAAACATTCAATTAAAATTACACTAAATTAACCTAATCAAATGTCTAAATTGAATAGTCAAAAAAGATTTTCAAGACAAGTTTTATTGCACTGTGATTATTATTGCACTGCTGACCCTGTTGTGTCTGCGAGAACCCGTTTTTCGCCTACTTCTGGAATTTGCCAAGACAGTGTTTCAAGTTTCCGATGAGCCTCCCACAGTGGCTAAATGTAAACTTCATTAATTCAGCATTTTCCAAAAAGTGCACCACGGTATCTGTACAGAGGCGCTGCGCAGTCGCAGAATTGTATCTGGTTTAAAAATAAATTTGAAGACAAATGACGGTGACACAGCGGAAACGATTAGGTACGATTAGGTAATGTAAAAAATTTCAAATTACTTTTATACCTGAAAATAAGAGACGCTGTAATGTCCTACACAGATTTTTTTACTTGACAAACAAAATGGTGTTTGTCAAAGTAGTAAGTAGTTAGTTAGTGTAAATTTCCAATTTACACTAACTTATCCACTTGACGATTCAAGAAGAAAACACGCCAAGAAATTTGCAGGTATTTAATACAAAAAATATAACCTTATTACATGTCTATTTATGAAAATATTTTAAAACATTTTTTTTTATAATTTTTAAATAACATATTTTAGTAAATATAATACTTTGAGTTGTCATTTTTATAAATAAGTTGTTAACACATATTGAACGTTTTTATGCATTGTATATGAAAACATTCAAATACGACAGTGGTATCAATGATTCTCGAATAATGTCAATCTCTTTCTTTCCCCCACGACCTCAACGATAAAATTTTTATCGCGTCCATATTATCAATTCAGCAATTGTCAGACGAATTAGATATTCTTGTTTGCGTAACTGATTTGGTTATTAGATGCGTAATAATGTATCATAATTACAAAAAGTGATAATTTTATATAAATAGTAAGTTTGTCTTATGGATATTGGTTAATGTTTATCAATTATTAAACACAATATTTAATGAATACGAAAATAAGTAACATAAGATAATTCTTACGAGATATAACTTTTTGAAGTGTTGTTAAAATAAAAATGCAGCTAATTTTGTGAATAGTAGTGATTAGCGTTGTCCTAAATTTCATACAAATAATTTCGTTAAAATTAAGATAGGTACCGTTATATTCAGACAATAGACTGTTTGTTACTGTCTACTATAATACCTACCTATATTTTTATTTAACGCAAAACTTTATATTGATTATATTCTATCATGTTATAATAATAATTAATAATAAGTCACAAGCTCTTAAGATTACCTACTTTCTGGTAACATAACTAGTGGAGTGTGAAAAAATGGTGAAAAATATATTAAACGTAAACAAAAATAATTTGATGCATGTTTGAAAAAAGTTCAAAAATTATAATTAAAATAATATTGAATTTAATAAATTTTAAGTAAATTTATTTTTATTTTTTATTATTCGTTTGTAATAAATAATACATTTCTATTAATATTGATCTTCTTACCTAAGACATGTATGTATGCGTATTTATACTTAATATTACTTTTAAAAGTTTTAATTTAATTTGGTAAAAATAAATAACAGTTCAAATATAAATATAATAATTCAAAAAATATATTATATAAAAATGTAAAACGATGATTAGAAAAATTTTCAGTTATATTTAATTAAAAAATTGTAAGTCCTTGTACTACTCTATATAAATTTATTTTTAAATAATAATATATTATTTAATATATATATAGCCATTAATTTATGTATCGATTTTTTATGTTTAATCTAAAAAGTAATTTTTAGATAATATTCATATTATTTTATATCTTATATAAGCAAAAATCATTTTTTATATGTTTTCGTCTTGTATTATTTTTTGTATACACTTGGACATAAAATCAATATTAACTAAAGAGGGTCTAAATTTTCAGATGGATAGCTGTAATATTTTGTAATTAATTATAGAGTTACCGATAAAAAACACGTTTTAAAAATTAATTTAATTTTGTGATTTTTAAGGTTTAATCCTTAAAAATCACAATTAGATCAAGTTACACTGTTTATTTCTGGTCATTATAATAATTTCTTACATTTTATAAAAATATATTTTATTTATTGTATGGTTGTTTAAAAAAATTGCTGTTTAAATTGAATAGACAAATATAGTGTGCACCCTGTAAGGATTAAATAAAGCCTTCGTGTCAGATAAATTTTTTTACTAAAAACGTGTACCATTTTTATATTAACTGTATAATGTTATGTAATGAATAATGAAATAAAAGAAAATATTCATCAGAATATTTTAAATAGGTGCATATGTAATGAATAAGTATTCGTCAACAATATATATTGTTCGTGTCACGATGATCATTGTGAAATAATATGGAAGACGAACTAAATATTGATTTTACACTGAACTATAATAATATAATTAACAGCGGTAATATTTGTATAATATATTCTCTGGTTTAATGTTTATTCGGTATTCGTAAAATAAAATAACGGTAATTTTACTCATTATGTATAATTGCGGAATATGTGTAAATAAATAAATTTAACATTAGCAAATAAAGTATAAATATAGTGTTGTTTTTTTTTCTATATAATATTATACCTTTCAACAATGAAAACCAATAAATGTAATGCCTTATCTCGTTATAATAAAACCTGTTCCGTGAACTGAACTTGAACATCACGTAATTTCTAATATAGTTGCGCATTCTAACTCCATTTTAATGTTATATAGTGTTTTATTGGTAAAAAAAAAATATGTGTATAAAATATATAGCCGTGTTTGTGCAATATGTGTTTTAATTATTTCTAGGTAAGCAAAAACAAATCGACCTACTCTATTGTATTTGATTATCTTCAAATGGTATATTTTAATTTTTTTATTTTCATTGTAATTAGGCTTCAACAGTACAATAGTTATTACTTATTAGCCTAAAAAAAATGTACTCATAATAATGTGATTTTAACAATAAACTCATAATGTTGGTTGGTATATTTTTTAAATTTGTATTCATATACTACATAAATTAAATTTATAATTTTTTTTATTTAATTTATTCTGAGAAAATCATAATAAACCTTAGTACCTAAGTACCTTAGGTAGTTAAACAATTTTTAATTCCTTGTTCATGAATAAGGGGCTTGAAAACTGGTTTCAGAAGGTCGGTAAACCTTAAAGGCCTTGACAAAATAACATTGGTCCTCATTAGAGTATTGAAGCATCAAGTCACGGGATAACTGAAAGAAATGTTTACTGCCGCAGGTCCTGTTTATTTTTCATTTAAATAACTGTATTTAGTGGTTTTAAATAAATTATGTGAAATGTTAAAACACACAACATGAAAGTTATTTAATATATTATAAAAGTTATACATTTTTTAATGCTTAATTAATTTATATGGCTATAAAAGTATTGAAAAATTTAAAAGTGTAAACTCATAAGGATCAGAATTGTATTTATGTATAATTGGTAATATATTAATTACAATTTATTATATGAGATATGTAAAAAAAAAAAAATTAAGAAACTAAACGAGAATTTGAGTTGTAATCAACAAAAATGAAAAATAAATAAAATATTAATATTATATGTGAGTAATTAATTTTGAAATTCATCCAAACATGTGTCTTTATTCATATTTTATGTACGTATATATTAAATAATATTGTAAACTATAGTTATATATATTTTTTAAATTTTTGTGTACAATGCATATTTAAGTGTACTAGTTACTAACTACTAAGATCAATTAGTCAAGTCTGAAATCATTACTTTGTCTTAGTACAGTCTGTAAAAACGAACACATTTTGGCCGGAATTCATACTTTCACCTAAACGTGTTGTACACGTAATATGGCCAATATATTATGCCAATACCCTATTTTTCTATTCGGAGTACAGAATAGATGTTAAAAACATTTGTTTTTATTCTATTAGTATAGAGCGAAGTTTTATCAGTTAAAAACATTTTTAGTACCTACTATTTATTTTTTAACTGGTAGATAAAATCATAACATTTTTTACTGGTTTAGGTACTAAAAATGAAATACATCTTATAGACATAAGTTTATAATTGTTATTATACAGACTCTCTTTTAACCATAACAGTACTGACGTTATTCTACATTTGTTATTCTGAACGCTATGACGAATAATGAAGGGACTTATCTATAATACTAGTTTTTTGATATTATAATTATTTTAGTAAATGAATACACAGAGAAGATTTTAGCTGTTACAGTTATTTTTAACTGTCTAAAACGTCTACATATTTAAAAGAGCGGTATATGAGTTTATCTTAAAACTTTTAAGAATGAATTTTCCGTAGAAAATATATCAACTTTATTGAACTATATATAATACTTTAACTCACACATACACATACAATATTACTTATATGTTTTTTGAATACATAAATATGTTATTTTAAAGATTCGTTTAAATTCAAATTGTATAACTGTAAAGTTGTTTATACATTTGAGATAATATATTTATTTTTATAAATATAAAAAGAATTGCCTTGTCTTTTAAAACCAGTATTATTAACTTGAATTACCATAATATCATATAAGTTAGAAATGTGGTGTAGGTACCATAAGAAATTATTGCAGTGACAGATTTAAATATTTTATCCAGACTGTATTATTACTTCAAGCTTTTAAAATGAGGTATAACGCGTTTCAATAAATATTGTTAAGTTTTGTAAAGTTTTCTTAAACCTTATGAAAATATTTATTTGTTTTTAATGTCATGGTCAGTTATTGTTGACATGCTTCGAATTAACAATAAAACTCATAGTCACGAATTCAGATACAATACAACTATATAAAATTATATCGATATTTGGAATGACTATGTATGTATATTTAAATAGAGGTGCGTGTATATAACTATGTGTTTATTTTTTCTAGTTATTATAAATAGGATGAAATATTTTTCATTCAAAATATGTATTTTTTTTCAAGTACTAAATTTCTCTACTTGGTTAAATCAACTGATTAGGTTTGATTCCTGCAAGAACTATTATTTAATTTTATGACGTTAGTTGTTCGAGTTGAGTTATAAATCACAAGACTTAAATAAAAAACAAATTAATAATTATTATGATCGATAAAACACTGTTTGAACGGTTTGATCTATGCAAATAATAGTGGCATAGGTGTAAACTGTAATAATACAATTCAGTATTAATTGACGTAATGTAAACATTTTAGTACCTAATAAAATTTTAAGTCGCGAACAAAAATTGTGCTTATGACGAAATGCACTGTTAAAAACAATAAGTGTGTTATAATTTTATTATAATATCGCATATACACCGCAGTGGTTATTGTGAATATTATTATTATTTTTTATATATCATTTTATAATATATCATTTTTTGCTTAAATAATACAGGTTTTACCGGCAATAAGTAATATCGTATACGTAGTATTATAGTCGTTATGAAATAAACGCGTACACAATAGCTTTTCATTTAAATAATGTGCCGTTATTACGCGACTCTTTCCACAAAACTACTTATTTTTATTTATTTATTCTATACATTTAACGCCAATCAGCTTTTATTATAGTCTTGACAAAAGTAATTTTAAACAAAACAAATTATTAAAGATACAATAAATTTATACGTCACAAAATAAAAATAAATTATCAGTAATATATCTAAGTACGAAATTATTGATAGTTATGCAATATTAACACCATTCTTGTTAAGGGTGCATTTTTTGCAAAATTCCTTCAGTATGTAAAAAACACTTTATTTTGAGTATTACCAGAGATGCGAATGCTTAGTCGTTGCAGTAAACGAGAAGCGTTGATGTTACCATCAACTGAATAAAACAACTAGAAATAATGCGACGTTCAAATAGTGGCTCCTATGTACACCAAGTTCGGTATATGATATCAAAGTTCGTATTCCCTTTTAAGAATACTCTAGTTGATACCATAGAAATAGGAACATATTTATAATAATATGTAACTATACTTATATGTATTGTTATTATAGATTTGATCGTCGTGAGAGACTTATAGTCTGTACCTATAATGTATTAAAGAGAAAAGTGGTTTTATTTTTATTACGGCTGTAATGCCATAAATATTCTGAAAGGTTTAAAAATAAAAATGTTTATTTTTTAAGAAGCATGCAGATTTTTTTTAGTGTAAAATGAAATATTAAGTTTTATTTCATAGAATGATTAGGTTAGTTTTTGTCAAATTTTTTTTATGTTTTCGATGAATAGATAAAAATCTATAGGTACCTACTCTAATGAGTAGGCCACTACTTTAAATTAATGTCGAAGGAGCACATATATTAAAATATGATAATGATAATTACGAAAACGATAATATTATGATACACATCAACCTACTAGTGTCGTATACATCTTTTATATATAAATAGAAACAGCCATTGATTATACAAGGTCAATGTTGTATAAATTATAATTGAAAAGTCAATCGAATACTAAATAGTATATTATAATATTTCACACACGTCGCCTGAAAATATATCTCAATATATAGCGTATTCTGCTTATAGTGTATTACTGTAATAATGTGGTTTCGAATTGGCAAAAACAAATTATAATTATCTGCAAAAATCTTCGCTGTCATTTATCGATTACCAAAAGCGTACCTACACTGTATTCCAAAAATTAACTTAATTGACACCACATTGTAGGTAGATACCTAACTTACCTACATATAATTTATATTGTTTCCAGTAGAAAATTAATTTAACGACGATAATATTATATTATTTATACAGAGTGATTTATTAAGAATGATCACCCCCATTTTTTCCTTTAATAATGAATTTATTCAAATGACAGTTTAGAGAATCTTTAAGTATATTTAAAGACGACCTATATTTTTAACATTATTTTCATATTTTTATCCACCTAACAAATAAGAATTATACTTTTTTACTGTAAATTGTATTTTTTTTTTATTAATGCATATTAATTGAAGTTCTAACCATAATCTACATAATTTTACGTTATCTATGATAATAAGTTTAAAATATATGGGGTTTTTATGATGTTATGAAAATTATTGTATTTGATTAAAATTAAATAATTTACAAAAATTGACTGAGTAAAATAAGTACTAGACTAATTTACTTTTTACTATAACACATCTTTTATAACTCATGTAAATCTACACCAAGGATTATTATCGTAAGTACACAGTTTAATAACTCTGAAACTACTCAATCAAATTTTGATTTAGATACATTAACATTATCAAAAAAAAAAAAAATATCTGCTGTAACATTCAGTACCCATTACAGTATTTTTTATAGTAAAAATGCTTGGTTCTTATTAAAAAAAAGAAGTTTATATAGCTATAGGACTCTCCTTAAATGATATAAACATATCTAATAGTATCTAAAAATGTAATGTTTTAAACTTAAAAGCTCCATACATCAGAATTTTAATAAAATATGTAATATTAAAGAACGAAAATAGGGGAGGGGGGAGTACAGGTATAGTGCAATCAGGTAGAATACAAAAAATTAAAATATTAACATTTTAGCATCGTGAAATACAGCTTAAAACGATATTCTCTCGTTTGGAATTTACGCGAAAAAAAAAATTATGTGCGATTAAGTATACGGACAGACTACAAACGAGCTGTATGGTAAGTTATATTATTATGCAGCCATATAGGAGGTACCTTCTAGTTGTCGAGATGAACGGTTTGAAACGGTTGTCATGCAATACTATCATGCCAAACGTCCGTGCATCGTGCATCATCATCCCATAAATGTATAACAATAATATAGCGATATAATTATACGCAAAGAAGCGCGCAGCTCCGGTATCATGATAAATATTATTATAATATAATGTATAACGCATAAATATGTATATATATATATATATATATAGACACTTTCGACTTTTCTACATGAGATTTCTTGCTGTCGATCGTAGTAAATAAAATAATAGCAACAATAGGCGGTAAACAAAATAATAATATGATGACGGGGACGATAAAAAAAAATCCAAACGTCAGTGGAAAAAAAATATCGGGAAAAAAATGTGCACACAAACGAGACGATGTGCCGCCGACTGACTGAGCACGTTTGTCTACATCATAATATAATGTATATAATATAAATATATATATATATATATATAGGTCCGGTGCAGCGGGTTGCTATGTATTTTGACTTGTAATTATCGCGGAAATCGTGTGTAGAAAAACCTCTGCGGGGATTCGGTGTGAACTAGTTAAGCAAATGACCATTTAACTTATATTATATTTTTACATTGTTTTTTTTCTCCTATATTTCTTCGTTTTTCTCTCTAGTCGCCCGCCAACTGCAGCTACCTTTCCTATATACCATATAGCTTCTTCCTCCCACCGGGCCGCATCCGCGCGCGTATATATTGTATGGTCCCATATAGTTCATTGTTGAAATTCGTTATAGTCACCGTGTTTATTTTTTCTTCTCTTGGATTTTTTTCTCCTCTCCGCCTCTCCGCCGGGTCGCTCCCCCTCTACCGTCCCACAGCTACCCACACCGACTACTCCCCTCTGTGCAGGAGGGAAAAATGACCGCGTGAAACAGCGAATTTCCCGACGACGCTTCGACTACTTTATGTATATATTGTACCTACTACAACTGCTAAAAATAATAATAATAATAATAATAATAATAGCAACGATAATGATCACGACGACGACCGTCTTGAGCGGGGTATGACGAGGGGCAGCGGCTGCACCGCAGTGAGAGCAGCGGCCAAGATCGATTTTCACGTCACTGTCGTCGCCGCCGTCACTGCATAGTCTCGTTCCGTTGACCACCGGCCGCTATCCGCGTGTATAACACCGGCCATCCGTGCACTGCACACATTGTAAACCAGGTATATACCTCGACCCGGCCGTTTACCCGACCGTTTACCAGACCGCATACCAGGCTCGCACAACTCCCGCGTCGCGGTCACGCCGCCGCCGTCACACATGTCGCCCGCCATGGCGTTGCTGCTGCTGTCGTCCGCCTCGTTGTTAGCGCTTCGTGGCGCGTCCGTCGCCGCCACGTCTGCCGACGATTGCGTGCTGGACCTGGCCATCGTCTGTCTGGACGACAAGCTGCTGGTGTACGTCAACTGGCTGGAGAAGCGGGACAAGCTGAACGTGGTCGGCGAAATCGTCACGATCGTCAAAAAGAAGGAGGCGGGCCTCGCCGAAGACAGGTCCAAATTGCAGCCGCACAACAACAAGCAGCACACGCACAGGGTTAGCACGTCGCTGGGACCGGCCATTGACGAGTATTTCGACACGCACACCATCCGAATATCGCTGCCTTGGATACTCGACGACGATATCGATCTGGAACTCGACCAGCAAGGTAACTATAATAAATCACGAGGTAAAGCCGTCCGAACTATATTATAACAACTATCTGCAGACGGGATTTCCACGACCCTGTTGCGATATGCACCGCGAAACTACGTATATAATAGATACGCGCGACCGTAGGTCGAGGAGTCCGGTAAAAAACGTACCAAGTCACATCGCGATCGATCGAGACATTTCGACGGTAAACGAATTTTGTAGATAAGCTTTGTGATCAAAGATATTATACTACGACGAATGGGGTTTGAAAATAATTTGAAGGAAAAATTCGTACTTTGAGGTTAAAACCTACTTAAACATGATGTGTTCTAGATGTTAGGTCTGACGTGACAGAAGTGTATATATTTATATAGGTAAACATATCACGGATTTTGTACATTATAAATAGTAATATTTTAAAGTGCAGTTTACCTACGCGGGGTATTATACCACTTATACTGGTTTACTGCAGGTTACATACAATTGTTCTGTTGTCATTGTTGTTGTTGTCACCATGTAATCGAGGCGATCGCTGATAACCCACGAATTAAACCACGGTGGGATTTTATTCGGTATATATTTTTATTTTAATCTCGAGCAACTATTGCTGCAGCAGCACCGTCGATTATTGATGTGGATACGATGTCTCCATTGTTATTTATTGCAATAGTATATGCCTTTTTATTTTAAATTAGTGAGAATACGTAAAAGATAGATTCCGCATTGTAAAAAAATATATACTGCAGTATAATTGTTCGCCATGTATAATATCGAAATGTTAAATGTTGTATAAGACTCGTCCGGTTATATTAAAAGGACAAAATAATAATTGTTTATAGGACAATGAAAATGTTGCAAATATTTATATCGAGAAGGAACGACATTCCGATTCACTATTGTATTAACGTGGCTTCATTTGACATTTTGTTCGTTGTTCGAATGATATTGATTACGAGATATGCGTTTATTATTACATTTTCCTGTATATATATATATATATATTATGCTTTAGGCTATAATAAACTATTATGTGACATCGTATTTACCGTAAAATGATGTTTTATAAAGAAAACTTAGTTCAAAGATCTTTATCATATACAACCACAAGGAAAACTGCGAACGATTTAGTTTTATCAAAATAAAATATAATGTAATATGTTCATAATCACGGTAATAATTGTCTTATTTTGTATAAAAAGATATTTAATATTTTTAAACCAAAACTATAAGTTTTTGACCTGGATGGAATTTACATGCATTTGAGTAATTGAATATTTGAATGATTTAATTTTAACATAATAATACTATATAGTATTTACATGCTAATGAAGTTATAAATACTTATAAATATATCACATAAACTGACTGTTGTGATTAAGTATATTATTGGTCTTTGTTAAAAACAAAAATTATAAATCAGTTAAAGAGTTAAGATAAGCTATAAAGTACAAGTAATAATCGGTGAAAAAATATTTCATTAATAAGAGCCAAATACCTATAATAGGGATAATATAAATATTATCATTATTAAAATTACTACCTTATTTTTAAAATACACAAATCTAAACTTTTATTCCTTTGTATAAAAATAAAAATAAATGAATACTTAAAGATACTTTATTTGAAATTATAGTTATTATTCTATTCAAAAAGTTTTCGTTTTAATTATGTAAATTGATTATGTTTTTTAGTATTTATACTAATTTTCAAATAATTATAACATTTTTTTAAAAAAATTGAGTATTTTGATCGATTGACTATGCATATTGTAAATTCGTTGCAGATTATATTGAATTTCATAAATAATAATAATAATCCTGAAGTGACAATAATTGGTGTATTAGTTTTTAATTGAAAGGAGAGCAAATGATTTTATTTGTTATTTTGTGTAACATTTTTTGGGGCCTTAAAAATTGTTATATAAAACCTCTTTAGAGTATACATTGGAAATTTAATAAAAAATATTGTACTTAATGATGAGTATATATTTTTCTAACTTTCCTATTCATTTTTGAGAATAATACACTATGAATGCAAACAAGTATTGGAAAATAGTTTTACGATTTTTAGTTAACCCAAACTGATATTCAATTTAATGATTTTCACTTCTACAAAATCTATACCTACTCTCAGTTTCTTAATTCGTAAGTATAAGTTAAATTAATAAGAAAATAAGTAGATTCGTCAAAACTATACACTGTTAGGTGGATGAAATAATTTTCCCAAGTTTTAAATTCAATTCTTTTTGATTTAGATTTCTTTGTTCAGCACCGACAAGTTTATACTTTTTTTTGATTAAAATGTTCAAAAATTCGACAACTTGTCTTGCAAAGTAGTGAACAAAATGTTATTTGATTAGATAATTTATGGGATAAAAATTTTTTATATAGAGTTTATTTAAAACGAATACATTTTGATGTTTCTGTGTTACGATTACCGTTTCAGTATTACATTAAGTCAAGTGTTAAGAAATATTATGAGGTTTTAAATTTTAATAAATTTTATATTTTTATGTATTTAGCTGGAGATTTACTATTTTATTTAAATAATGTATTTATATGAAGATGTATCGTATTTTATACTGTCAATGTTATTTTAATAATAAATATAATAATAGTAATAATATATTTTGTTTTAAACTCCAAATTACTTAGATACCATTAATATACTATTGTTGTTGACTGAGTAATGAATATTATATATTAGTATTCAACAAATTATGGTTGTATAGTATTATGGTGTATTATAATCTTATAAAATATATTCTACCACCTACCTTGCGTAGATAATTTTTCTTCTTAATTTCAATATGGGTCACTGAACTAAAAAAAAAATAATATTGTGAAGTCACCGGAACAAAGGGGTTAATAAATGTCATTGAATAATAAATTAAACACACGAATATTTTTGGTTTTGTTTACACAATATTACCGTGTGTGATTGTATTAACAAATTAATTAAAATATTTTTTTTTTTAATAACTAGGTACGTGTGGACTTTTTTGTAGGTACGATCCGTTATTTTTACAGTAAATGTTCATCTTATCACGTGACAGATTATTGGACGTTTTTTGGATAGAAATTAATGGAAATACTGAATTAAACACCGAAGCTAATGTGAATAATCTGTCATTTTAATAAGATCGATCTTTATTAGACACGGTAAATATTCTACTAGATTATATTATATTATGAAATGCAAGATATCTTTGTGTCTCTGTATAAATGATTACAAAACGTCGCGGGTTATGTAACATCATAAATCTTAAATCTGGACTCGTGTGACGTTGTGGACGTTTAAATTACATTTAATCTTCATTTCATACGATTAGTATTTTAGAGTAGTCGTATTAAATATGTCAATATTCTGCGTGGGTATTCACAACGCACACATACCTACGCAATATTTCCTACAAGATAGATCTCGTAAATTTTTAATGCGAACGTCGAACATAATAATATTTATTATATAATTATTATTTGTATTATAATAATACTAATATAGGTTAATAATAAAAATAATAACTAATAGTTATACCACGCATTTTATAAATATTTATGCATTTCTGCTCTTACGCGTATATAAACTTCAGGTAAACAAATAATTCCTGTTCAGTGATAGCTAGGTTGCTCAAACCATGTTTATTATTTCTGCCTTCTGAGCTGTAAACTTCTAAACAATCCATCAATAATTGTTTCTAACCATTCGACATTCGGCATCTAAAACTATAAGCCCAATAACAGTTATTACTTTCAACATTGACAATTGTTTTTAATATGTGCATATACAACCAAGAATTGCTTTTAGTATTCTGGGAAGAAATGGAGGATTAAGTTTTGGAATTTGCTTAGAAACGTAAATCAAGTTTGAAAGCCAAACCTTGGAAAACAACTTATGAATTAATTTGCGTGTTTTGCGTTGGTATATAGTTACTAGTAATATGGTTTGTGGCTCGTGAGTTGCGGTTACTTAAACAGTTAAAACTAATTTCACTCGCGTTAAGGTTAGGTTGAACAGAAACATCGATCACCTACAACTATTTTGCAGTTACCGCAGAATCACTAAAATAGTTATTTCAACTTATAATCAAAAATCATTTTTTCTTCAAATATATGTATATATTATTTTATAATAGGAACTGTATTAGTAAAAGTGCATAATATTATTATTAATTTTTTATTTTTTCTCTAGGACGATAATGGGCCCCATTGAACATGTTCGTGTGGGGACCCATGAGTTCACAACATGAAATATAAGTTCGTTAAATAGTAAATACAATTAAATAATTACAGCACATTTTTATCTCATAAAATATCAATATAAATAGATAAATATTTTATTCAACATAATGTAGTAATATGTAAAAATTTGTGTAGTTAAATAATACAATAAATTATAAAGCTATGAAACTAAAATTATCAATAGTGACTAAAATAATCATCTAATAATATTAATTCAATAAGTAGGTAATGCAATAATCCTATACATTTGCTGTAGGTATGTTCATATTTTGTTCTTAGAGTAACCAAAGTGTAAGTTTTTTTTGGTTTCTTGATAGGGTTATTATTTTTAATTTCTAATATATTGTACATTTTTTGATTAATATATATATAAGTATATGGATTGAGTTAATTTTTTGTGCATAATTGGTACTTAGATATTAGATATTTGTCTAGTATTATACCCATGCTCAGTTATAAAAGTAAGATTTTTTTAATTATGTAAAGTACCGATGTTTGTATGATGTTTTTCACTGGTAGTATATTCGTATTATTGTATAAGTATTTTATGTGGTATCTTAAATCCTTTTTTTGAACAATTTTTAGTATATTATTTTGTATTTTTTTAATGGATCTATATATATTTAATACGCAGTTCCCCATATAGACACATCATAATTAATTATAGATTTTATTAATGCTTGATACACTATTATTTTCTTTACTTCTAAGATATCTGTTAGATTATTAAAAGCATAGATTATTTTTCTTAAATTATTTGTTACAAGTTTATGTGGTCATTTCATTTAAAATTATGGCATATTTCTATGCCTAAATATTTACAGTTTTTAATTATTTTTACGAAGGTTTAGCATTTGCATTTAGTTTTATTTAAACACACATTCTCATGTATACGTAGATTTATTTTTTTTTTGTTGAATAGACTTATTAACTGTATAATGTGGTAAAATGTAAATCTTCTCTAAGTTCAGGAATAAATTGTTTTCACATAACTATTTTTGGATTTGGCTCAAGTCGGTATGTACGCTATATTATTTACTATAAGTATAAAGTTTTTTTAAGAATAAAGGCAATTAATATTAAAAAAAAGCAACTATTCCATTATGAATTAACTAACAAGTTTGAAAATTTGCTTAGTAAATTATGGGAGGATATTGAATGTTTATTTATGTTATTATAAAATGAATCTAAAAATAAAACATTTTTACCACAACGTTATATTGTATTCGTTTAATGATCAGCTTGATGATATTGAAATTTATTCATGCGCATTAAAAAATAATAAACTGATATAATATAAGACATACATGTTACTATGGCAGTTATCTCCCTATACATATTATTATAATTTACCACTACTTAAAACATTAAGGCAATATGTTGTCGTTGTTAAAGATAAAATTGCAAATTGAATTATTAATTTGTTATTATATATTTCAAATAAGTCCCGTTATAATGTTATATATTTACTTTGATAAATGATAATTAATGAATAATAATGCTATTAATATAAAAGAAAAACGACTATCCAATTAAACGCTGAATAATTAAAAATATGGTTAGTATCTAAGTATTGTGAAACTAATAATATTATAAATAATTCGTTCAATCCAACTTTTATTTAATGGCGCATTGCAATAACGAAACTTATCCGTTTTTTAGACATCACTATTTATTTTTGGGTGAACACATAATTGTTCGTCCCGCACCTTATTATATTGAAGCGTAATATTATGTATGATTTCCATCCATCGGTTATTTTTTCGTCACAATCTCGGTTTCGAATGTTTTGATATGTCTTATTCGCAAACGGCCCTATTATAACACTCGATCGAAAACGGTTCTAATTTTTCTCCTCTCAAACAAAAACTTTATACTATTATATAAAAGTCTTGTTTACAGATAACGACGGAGTAGGCATTTATTATTTAATCGGTCTGTGATGGTAATGGTAAGATTGCAGCTGAAAAGAACACAACGACAATACAGTTTTCGGTTCGTATCCGTCGCCGACGACGCACGCCCGTACCCGTGAATCGTGTAAATACGCCGCCGAATAGTGTACTATATAATATATATATATAGACGATAACCATAAAATAATAATTATAATATTATAATAATATAGTAGGTAGGTGTACCGTGTATAATTCATTGGGGCGGATGAAGCCGATCTGCTAGAATACGCGAGGACAGAACGGTGGCGGCGGTCTGACATAAACATAATAATACAAATTCAAATCCGAGCGGCGTTGATCATTTCTAATAATTATAATTGTTATTGTTACTGTTATTGTCATTGTCGTTTTCGTTTCACGTCGGCTGCACCGATTTTCAGCGCAATTATTTTACCAAGTCCGGAAAACCGACCGTCTACCGCGCCGGTGTGTGTTCGCGCCTACAATATACCTACTCATATTATATCGTGTGATAGACTATAATTTCAGTGTATACTTACGAGTGTACCTACGATTGCCGTGTTGTCGTATATTTTCGCTTTCGCGAAAGCGCCGGTTCGTGTTACCGAGCAAATATTGAACGGAAGTCGACCGATATAGGTGTGCAACACAATAGGGCCAAGTCGCATTTAATGTACGCGTTTTATTTATATAACAATAATGATATATTGTAATAGTGCACGCAGGCAAATAGCTGCGAGAGGAAGATATTAATTCCTCTACGTGGGCTTCTCTCTTTCTCTCTCTCTCTCTTTCCGGGAATATCGGAAAATGTTTGAGGTCAACGGGTTAATCAAATGACGGTGGTCGTCACGAGTCATTGGGCGATAGCGCCATTATAATATCGTTCGTGGTATACGGTGTATACACACCATAGCTATACTGTAATACTGCTCCACGTTATACTTACTATCCGAATTCCGACTTCTCGAAACGAAGACGCATACTTTTATATATATATATATTTAAATTGTGTGCGCGTGTAATTATTCTCCCAGTCCAATTGGCCGCGACCGAGCGGGCACCGCACGCGCAATTACTCATTACTGCAACATAATAATAATATAATATAATATATGTATACAACGCGTTATTATTATAATAGTAAAATAATATTATTATCTTACGACGGCAATAACAATGCGGGAATGCGCCCGCCGTCGTATCATTATAATGCCGCCGTCCACGTATTTAAATATTTGCGAGCGATTTTTTTACCCCTTCTGTTTTCGCCCTTCCGTTTGCCTATAATATTTACACACCACGCTCACAGTTTCCGCATTATAGTATATATCTGTATTTTTTTTGTTTCGTCGCAATCTAGGCCGTGGAAAGAAGACCAAATTGAAACACCTCAAAAAAATGATGTCGATGCTGGGCGTGATCATGTGCGCCAAACTGTCTCTGATGGGACCACTGGCCATGGTCATGATCGGCGTCAAGGCGCTCAAAGCTCTGCTGCTGGCCGTCGTCTCGCTGACCATATCTAAACTCATGTTGCTCAAGAAGTTTAAGGGTGGTGGCGGTGGCGGCGGTGGATATGGAAGTGGTTCCGTGGTCCAAGCTGACTGGTCGTCGGATAAGGACGACCGAAACGCGCATCTGCTCGCCTACGCTGGACAGTCGGCCGCCGCTTCAGCGACAGCTGTCATGTCGCCGTCTTCGCAACAGCCGCTTCAACAGATGTACCCTTCGTACGAACCTCATGGCTATCACGGGGCTGCCTAAACGCAGTTTCGTCGACACCATGACTATGGTCACCATCACCCCTACCACCATCACCACTAGCACACTTTCCACACATCACCGACACCTCCGCCACAACTTTCGGCCGCCGGATATGAAATATATATATATATATATATATATTTAGCACATCTGTGGATATCCATCCGGAAGTAAACGGGCGGACGTCATCTGTACGCGCGTGTCCGTCAAACTAGTCACCGCTTTACTCCTTTTGGCCTTCAAAAACTAACCATCATCGCCAACTCCACGTTATCCTCTACCATTCGTCATCTATTAGCTGCAGGTATACTCATAAAATCCCCGAAATCTGAAAGTCGTCAAAAGCGCACCAAATAATGTCGTGGAATGTTTCTGGTATTCATAATATTTTTCAGTTTTCCCCTCAGTTTACTATATTATTAATTATTATTTTTAATGTCATATTATAAATGGGCATATAATAATATTATTGTTCTTACAGCACTTCCAGGTGAATTTTTATCCATTTCTTCAGTCAATTTCAGTGTTAGGTACATTGTTTTTCGTATCATTTGAATACTAGGTATTTATAAGTTGTAAGAATAGAAAAGAACAAAGTTTTAGTATTTTTTATAAATGTCCTTTTTAGGTTTTGTTAAAAAATGTTTTCTAATGGCAACCCTTATTTTTGGTTCATGTTCCTAACAATTCTAACTAGAATATAATTTTTGTGAATAATTTGTATTTACGAATATCTGAATTTATATACTATTTATAGCCATTAAAAGTTTGGTTTAGATGAATGGCGTGTTAGTCGATATTTTACGAATTTTCGGTTACCACTACTCCGATCATCAATAGCACTAGAAATATTTATAAATAATTAGCTATTGGTTCAATATTCTATAAAATGTACTTAATCGACATTTTCAAAAAATATTTCTGTATATAAAATTAAAAATATGAATTGCCATTAAAAAAAATTTACCTACCTAAAAAGACATGATAAAAATTAGATTTTTATTGCAAAAATGCAATTACTTTGTAAAAAAACAAATATTCACCTCTTATAACATTGTTATTATATTGTATGACGATAGCTTTTAAGTTTTCCGCATATCAATCATAACTTCAAAAATCTAAAAAATCAACGTCGTTTACTATGATTTGCCAATTTGATCGGTCGACAATCAATATATATATAAATTAATAAATATCACGTGTGATTATAGCAATATTGTTTAAATACGCATTCAACGTTTTTGAAAACATGTCCATTGGTCAAAAAACGATCAAGTCAATCGGGAAAATCGCATAAGCGGAGTTCAGTGTGTTTTTGACATGTTCTATTTTTCACTCTTTCTTTTAGAATTAAAACAATGAGAGTCCTAACAGTATGGGTAATATATATTATATATATATATACATATATATGGTGGACCTGCGTGGAATTACATTTAATCTCCTATATCCCTGCCAAACCGATCGACAACGAATTATATATATCACGTTTTTAAGAATATTATCATAGATACGATCAAATCGACCATCATTAATTATATCAAACATCACCTTTAGGCAACCACCACTTGATACAAATTAAATACAATTTTAATAATTACCATCAGCGCTATTTCTATGTAAAATAGGAGAATTTATGCAGTTTTTTTTTAACGTTGTGGCTTGTGTGATTCTTATAATATTCTCACCAGTAAATTTTTTTGTTTATTTTTTATACATATATAAATCTTAACAAATAATAACCATAATTGTATATTATAGTATGCATTTATACGGTTTTTATCAACGCGTATTATTGTCCATTCTTTCTTATGTATACATAAACCTATGTTTTTATATAATATTTAATTTAACACATTTGTTATTTATTATAAACTATTTATAAGTAATAAAATATAATTATTTATAATATGGATGCACTTTCATTCTGCTGAAACCGATTGAAGGCGTTGGCTTTGAAAAGCGATCGTTTACGCTAAAGCAATAATGATTGCCTATCAGACCGCCTCGGTTAAGTAACATTGTATTTTGCTATTATTTACTTTATATTGCCCTCATTAAAAAAAATAACATTCCACAAAAAATGAAATTTATAAAAAAAATAAAAAGAAATACACTTCCGCTTGAACAGTTTATAGACAAAAATTATGTTTGTAATCACGTAGGTATTGACATAACCCGTACAAAATCAAAATTAGAAGACAAAAAATGTTGGCCATCTCAATTACTATTTCTTGATAAATAAAAAGAAAAAAAATTAATAACAATCAACATCTATAGCGGTAAGAAAATTGAATTTAGATTAATCAATTAGACACACAATAGATCACGGATAGCACACAATATACTTAGATGCTTTGTGTAGATATAGAATGCTTAAAAAATATCTATCTACTGTTTATGTATCACGGTAATTCCAGTAAATGAATTCTAAAAACTACGTTTATTCAACAATCGATGGTCAACGGTTGATTAACGCGTCTGTATTTATGTATTTTAATAAATGAAAAAAAAATATTTCGGAAAATTAATGTTATTTATTCACGATCTCTGGTTCGGCGATGAGTAGTATTAATGATATTTTACGAATAATTAATTTTTACATCACCACACCATGAATAGATTTGAGATGGAAGCAAATTAATGATAAAGTCAATTTTATTTCAATAAAATAAACTAAAATCACAAAAAGCAAATAATGGCCTGATTTAATTATATTTATTTTAGAATGATATAATATCATACCATATAGTTTTAGACAATAATACGATTCATTAATTTTACTCGTCTGTCCAACATAATCATTGGCGTCCGGGTCTCTGCACGCTTTTATAATTCGTATAACTAAAACATATTGATCATAAAAAAAATGTGTTTCATGCAAGTTTCTCAAACCGATATGAGCAATTTTTTGTAAATCCATATTGATGTTATAGTTTTATAGAATAAAAGTTTTCATTATTTAATGGGTTTTAATCACTCTAACAAAAATAGATTTGATGATCACGCATCTACGATAGAAATAAATCATAATTGATTGTATTTAATAGATAAATCGTCGGTGTGATATTACGATGTTGAACATCAATGACGAACGTCCATTGTAATATTATTTATAAGCATTTTATGTACCAATGGTGTCCGTAATTATTATTTATCTATCAGCGATTCCCCTACATATACATACTATACAGTTGTTGTATATACGTATTACTTTGAAATGCGTCAATTACCTGTGAATCGTATACCCCTTGTATATGGTGTACCTATATCAATATTGTATAACATGTTTAAACGGGTCATTCATACGCATACACTAAGTACAATAATATTATATTATATTGTACATATTTTGTGAATGGGTAAATAGTTAAATTTCTTGCAAAAATCACGATTTCCCGCGAATTGTTTCCCAGGTTTCGATTTCGAATGTTCTTCGGTGCGAATAGTTTACCTTTAGTTTTTATCATATATAGATTTAGATAAAGACAGTTTTTTAAATTTCATATTTGTATACATGCGAATTTTGTATATTATATGAACCATGATATGTATTTAAGACGAGCCAGTAATATCTAGTTAATAAAATAAATTATTATAGTTAAGAAGTAATATTAACATTGAATTTACTAAAAATGTAAAATGAACATGAAAACTATGACGGAGCTATGTCAACATTTTACATTTGCAGTTTTTTATAAAACCGTAAATGATTTATTAATTATTTTGTAAGTGTGCTTGATTAAAAAATAAGACATACCTAACATAAGTTAATTATAATATTCCTAAATTTATGAGATACATATAAACCGCATTACTATATATTATAAACATAGTTGTTCTTGTAATATTTAGCGACTTATCTACAATATCAGAGTTTACAATAAATATTATAGCATTATACTTATGGCCAGGGCTTGCATTAAAAAAAAAAAAATCATTTTACGTTATTAACAATATAAAGGTTATACAATTTTGCGTTTATCGATATTCAGAATTAAAACGTTATACAACTTTTGCTTTTATTGTTTATCGTCAAAAATAATATTTAATGCGGGGAATGGCTCAGATACGGAATATAATAAATTATTGGATTGATTGCTAAAATCAAAATGAATCACATGGAATAAATACATATATCTACAAAACTAATATTATAACTTTTAAGTAAATAGATTTCAAATTATTTCGTTTTGTGTTATGTTTTGTCAAATGATATTTTGTTGACTGCTATGTTTTGTTCTGTGATATTTCATTATTTTTGTTTACCTATCATTTTCCGTTTTAATTACATTTATAAATTTCAATCTTTTTTGTCATATAAAACATTATAACCATAACGTTAACGTTTACAAGCTCTAATTAAGACTGTGTTTAAAAATATTGTATTTGTGAACGAAAATTTGTTTTATTATTAGTATGTTTATAATATCACAATAATCTGATTTTATATACTTTATTACGTACATTTACGAGTAGGTAGGTATTTGAATAGTTCGAATTTTAGTTTTAATTATTTCAAACACAATTTCTGTTTTTTAATATTTTGAATAAATTATAATTTACAATACGTATTTAATTGTAATTTTTACACTATCAATATTTAAATCATGAATAATCAGAGTTCTGGAAAATGTCTATATATAAGTGTAGTCGTCTGAAACTACTTATTTACACAGATTATGAGACGTAAATCGTATACAAATATTATGTATGATATAATCCTCAAAATAACATAATATATACTTTGCTTTAATATAACATAGTTATAAGTAATTTAACTGAAAAATCTTAATTTTATTGGAAGAAAAAAATACAACTTAGTTGATAACTATAGGGGAAAAGTAAATAAGGGCACTGAGCTGGTTTTTTATATTTCCAGCACTAAAAAAATAAGCAAACAAATAATTCCTATTTTTAATACATTGTCGGGGAAACGAAACAAACTCAAAATGAAAATAACAGTTATTGCATATTATTATAGTTTTTATTAATGATATATATATATATATATATATATATATATATATATATATATATATGCATTATAAAAAACGATGATTATTAGTCAATGATAACAAATAATTAGCTTACTGTGTCGAATAGTTCTTAACCTTTTTATTTAGTTTTAATTGCAAATTAAAAGTAAACTGTTGTGAATAAGCCTACATTATAATTGTATCGAAATGTATTATTACAACTAACATATAAAAACGAAAACGCCAGTGGTTTTAATAAGACATAAACGATTACCACTGTATGCCTATTTTAAAACAAATTATGAATGAGAAGTGATGACTTAATTGGTACAATATTACAATTATAGTGCATTCAAATGATAATCATATATTTTTTTATAATATTGCTAAATGCTCTCGTTAAATAAAAACTACTTCAATTGTATGTTAAATAGAATATTAAAACAAATTAAATATTTTTTACAATAACATATTTTTAATTATAATAAAACAATTAGCTACAATAATAATGATATTTTCCGGAATTTATATAATTAAAAATATTAAAATATGATGCAATAATGGACAAAATTCGTTGAAATATTCAACATAACTCTCGTGAATACACTTATATAAGTAGGTATGGTGATGCAAGTACCTACATAATAATTTGTTTATGATAAATGAAAATTGTATTTTATTTACAGTTCGTTTAAAATCAGGATATATCTAATTCTTAAGTCATTATAATAATAAATATTTAAGATAAAAATATAAAACTAATATTAATTATGTTGGTTAATGATATTTTCTAAAAACAAAGTTTTATCATTTGGAAAAATTGGAGTGTCATGTTAGTTCATACTGCATTGGTATAATTGCATAATTATTAATAAAACTACAATTATTGATAGTATGAATACAATAGAAATTAATAATAATGTTACCATTAATACTGTAAAATATTCACTATAAACTGAATTTGGATTTATATGGTTATACATATATTTATTAAGAAACTATTTTTTGTTCCAAGTAAGAGCATGAAATATATATATATATATATATATATATATATATACATATAGTATGTTGATAAATTGATCATTTAAAAATGTATATATTATTTCAATTAATTGAGAAATTAGAAAACGTTAACACGAATTGAAGATCTTGAAAATTATTAACTTACTAATTTTTCGAAATATAAGTAAGTACAGTTATTAGGATTTTATATCTCGCATATCTGTGTTAGTCTATGAAAAATTTACTTACCCCAAAATAATTAATTATATTAGAACATAAAACTTGACGTGCCTTAACACAATAATTTAGTATTTTAGGCGCCTAAAATATGTTAAAATAAAAAAATTAACTAAAACATAATATTGACCATTTTAAAAACAACTAATGTAGCATGAATGCATGGTATTATATTATTTATTATAAAAGAAAACGTTTGGTTTACACAATTTATTAATACCATTATCACAAAAGAGACCTCATGAGTGCATTTCGAAATGTTCTTTTTCTTATTTCGAGTGCGTCTAAACATAAAACCAATAATTTTATTGCAATATCCCATGTGCATCCTAATTAATTTGACATTACACGCGAGGACACCAAGAAGATGTGAACTAAATTATACTCTAACAATTTATAATAAATTTTAATATATTTTAATTTTTATTTAATTGTCTTTAATAATTATATTAAATATTGTTTTATTTTGTTTTTTAAAATGTTTAATTTTAATATTTTTCCACCTTAATATGTACTTACTATTACCATATAGTAATACGTTTGGTAGAAAACGATATTAAATTGCCTGTCTATCCTGATAATTTTATCGACAGGATGTCCCAAGTGTGTTCTGACTCCTGAAATGAAACCATCTTGTTCATACTTTAAAATAATGCATGGAGTCAGACTCTAATACAAATATCAGAAATATTACTGCAAATTAACATGGACCATTAAAAAGGTAACATTTTGATAACAAGGCGTACTCGGGTTACACAACTAACACGAATTGTTACATAAATATCATAAAATAAAATTTTAAAATTATCAAATATTTTATTGATTTTAAGAAAACTCAAGTTGGGTTATTGTAGCCTATGAGTTTTACCCAGGAGACACCACTTGAAGATTGGCTAAAAAGTCTCCCGAAAATTCTATTTTTTTTTTTTTTGTTACTTTACTCTAATTTATATAAAGTTATTAAAATATAAAAATGGATTATTGCATTTTTTCATAACATTTATATTAATACACTTTTAAATTATTATTTTTTTCTTTTTAATTGGAAAAAAATTTTAAAAGACACATCTTTCACAAAACTTAATCGGGTCAATTCTCCACTTGTAAAATAATTCATATTTTCTATAAAAAAATGTTTTTTTTTGCTGTTTTTTGTTCGGCTATTTGCTGAACTGGTATGTAAATTTGACTCTGAATTCTAAGTAAAGTATCAATTCCATTTTTATCGTCATTATGAACAACATTAAGATAAAATATTACCGTGGACCCAATTCGAGTATTATCTTAATTATAACACTGTAGACCTAACTCGTGTTTTCTCATAAGATTTAAATACAAAATAGCCTTTGTAATAGATAAATACTATAATATGATACACTAAATGGCTGTATATATTTTTTTTATATAAATCATAATTATTGTTTGAAGATGATTGATAATGATATAATGATTAACATTTATTCATGGCTGCACCAGCTGATTAGTTCGTCCCATATATTATATTGTACAAAAATATAATATAACACTTCAGTAAATTATTGGCTACACTTTTGTACAAGAATAATAGCGTGTCCTACGATAATTAGTACAAAAAGAAATTAATATAGCAGTGATATCGTTTTTATTAAATTACCCATATTATAGTATAATATAATAAGTAATGCATATGTCAATACCAATGATGTATTGAGTATTTTATCTTAGTATGGGAGATTTACATTTATCCAGAGATCATAAACTCGAAGGGACTATGACTCCTCATACCATAGTTGCCTTAAAATTGTTTACAATCCGTTCGAAAGATTAAAATATATGGTTTGCTAAAATAGAATATAATATCTATTACCTTTGTGCACGTTTAAACAACTTTATTAAATAAAATATTATAAAGCGGAATGCTTACCACGTGCAAGTTGCCAATTAGACATAGTACTACACTTACTATTCAGTATAATGTACACCTATAAACTATACATAGTTATTTGAGAGTATAGTATAGTTTTAATTTATACTCAATGATATTACACTTTATATATGTAGTGTTTAAATATTTTTAGTTATCACTTTATAATATTAATTATATATAACCATAGTCATTAAATTTAAAACCTTAACATAAAAGCCAACTTTCTATTTTTTTAAGCCTAATTCAATGACTTCATCCGGCATAAGTTTGATATTCGGCCGATGACACGTCAATATGATCAACCCATTTAGTCTATTCTTACCCGTGAGAGATTGTTCGGCTAGTTAGCAGAGGTGGCTTTAGGCTTTCATTTTGGGAGGAGAGACATTACCATTATAATACTGTATTTTGCTTAATTTTTTAAAGCGATTCTCAGGATATCCATATTTGTATCTATATATTATATTATATCTGTAATATTAAGAAGTTTCGAAATCAGGGTGTCATAGTTAACCACAGTTGTCTTATTGAATATCTACTTCATAGTTGTAAAAAAAAATGTACATACAAAAAATTTGGAACTTTATATTCTATAGCTTAAATACGCAAAATTATACACGTAAAATAATTTACGGGCGTCAATTATAAAACAGATTATAATTTTATATTAGATATTTGATTAAGATTTTTTTTTTGACCATTCATTAATAAATGAAAAAAGATAGTTTGTTTTTGCGGGCTACATCGAAAGGGTTCGTGGGTTGTATATTTGAGACCACTGCAATGTACATATTATACAAAAATAAGAGGTATGGGTGCAAATACATAATTCCCGAATGTCTCAATCGTCTTTAGAAAATAACAAACTGCACAAAAATATAATAATAATATCCAATTTAATAGGTGCATGTTAGGTTTGGTATTCCCGAGAAGTCTTTAAAATAGCGGGGGCGAGATATATTCCTTCCCGAGATCGTTCCTAAGAATTTCCAGAAGTGCCTACATTTTTTCAGTTATTATCTTTTATTAATATAAACAGTTGCATCTCTTGATTAATTTAATTTTACAAAAGTATAATTATAAAACCCTGAACTTAAGTATAGGATAGTTATTGATCATTAAGTATAATTAACACTTTTAGAAGAAAAAATGAGTAATTTTGTTCAAAGTAAAAGTATCTATATAATATATTACTCAAGAATTGATAAAATCCTTTCAAGTATATTTTAGATTCTGAGATGAGTGAAGAAACTATACAATTGTTATAAATGTCGTTATATTAGGAACGGCAACAATATATTCATATGGTAGCCAACCACCTCACCACGGTTTTTTTTTTGTTTAGTCACTAGTTACCAATTTACCATCATGGATATTGGATGCGCCGTTATACATTTTATCTCAAGTTGCACATGCATATATTTTAGGTGTATAATTATTATAGTTATATGGACTAAGGTGTCCAGACGTCCCGATTTGTTCGTGTTTGTTATGGTGTTTCGAAAATTTTTATCAGAGCTTTGATATGTTCCTGAAATATAATTCGTTGTTATAAATTCGTATGCATCATTTAATAATAATTAATATTGCCTTTCAGTAGTATCTCTCGTTTTCATTATACCAGCATTCATTTAACAGAGAGATTTTAGGCGTTGAAAGCCGTTTTCATCCAATTTAACTGATACACATATTATTATTATTATTATTAAAAATCTACAATAATGTCCTGCGTATAATTATATCGCCACCAATGTTTACACGCACATCGATTGCTGCAAGTACCTACGTGTTTTTATTAGGTAGTTTAAATTCGTCGTTTGACTTTCTCACACGCCTCTATATTATACTTACGATTCGTCTTTTCCGTCCGGCGTAGTTAAATACACGAGTCCTTTCTCCTGTCGTCCGCTATGGCTCTACACGAAATATATAATATAGTCTCGTGCAGCGCGCACACGCACACACACACACACACATACACACGTACAGTCCAGACCGGTTTCCATTTCATCCGGCAAACATTTACGAATTTGAGCTGGTTCACTTATTTTTTCCTACCAATTCAATCAATGATGTACCTACCTATATTAACTCGAAGAGTGAAGACAAAACACTAAATATATATATGCGTAATAACGTTCAAAGAAACCGACGTGACGAAAGAAAAAAAAACGTAGCTTCTTAAATCAAAAGAAAAATAGAGCGTTGAGTAAACTAATCAAACGCGAGATTTATTTTTCTAGATTTGAATTAAACCTGTATTAGATAGACATATCTACCCATATTTATAAAAAAATAAATAAAAAAAAAGGTTTTATGAATTTAACATTGCATTTGGGTCAGTTCAGAAAATAATGAGTATCAAATACTTAGAACGAATCAAGATACTTATATAGTAGGTACCTATAGGGCATAGGATATTGTATAACGATATCCTGTATTATTTTATTTATGACATAATATTATGACCATCAGTAACACATAGTCCAGTGCTTTTCTAGAAAACTTAAAAAATAATCATGTTACGATATATATTAAAAGATAACAGTTACAAATATATGTTTCGGTCTACAAATCTATTTATCAAACATTATTAATGTTTTAGGGTTTCGTAATTTTATATAATAATGACTTATAAGTTACAATCTTTAATATGTTTTATAAATCTAAGTTAAAGTATCTATCAATGTTTCTTCTTTATCAAGGTCATAATTACTAACTAAAATCAAATTTCCATGAGTCTAACATTTTTTGATATACGTATATATATATATATGAGAAACTTATAATTTTACGTACAAAAAATGAAACTCTTTATTTTTGTTATTATTGCTCGTTATATTGATTAATGAAAATATAAAATTATTTTAAAGACAATAGTCGGTAAATAATATTAACTAAAATATTTCTACTTTTTAAAAATTTGGGGGGGGGAGGAGTGCGGATTCCTTCAGAATAACAATATTCATAGTTACAATAATTGAGACTTCATAATTATAATAACTCATAATTTAGGTCTTTGATCAGATTTTATAACAAGATAATAAATGGATCAACTACCTATTTATAATTTATATTAATATTCACACATTGGTTGTTAATTCAATTAAACAAATTTGATTTTACTGCTCATACATTCCGACATTCGTCTCGTATCAGAATACTTTACTACTGTTAACTTGGGTACTAACAACAACCAATATACCAAAACAACATAATAAGTATAAAGTATACCGTATACCATTTATTTACTTACAAGTGTATGGCAAATTATTTATTGGTTTGAAAACAGTATAATTGATATATCTTCCAGTGTAATAATTATTGTGGTGGCGTAATAAGAGTCGGCAAAGCGATTTATTGCTCAACTGAGCAATTAAGTGAGTCGTAAGATATCTATTTTAAATTTTTGTAAAACCATTTTTAAAGACTATTAATTCTTAGTATAAACATTTTAACAACTGAGAAATTATTTGTTTGAATTTTGAATTAGGGACATCAACATTTTTAAAAAAAAAATTACCTACTATACAATTTACAGTAAGAAAAGGCGTTCAATGTCTCATTTCGAAAACAAAAGATCGTATCATCGTAAAACATTTCTTAAGTTGTACAAAAATCTCCAGATTCAGAAAATATAGCATTTAAGTATATTTAAAAATTCCAAAAACCATATTTCGAATAACTGCATTATTGAAGAAAAAGGGGGTGAGCCTACTCGATGAATCACTCTGTTTATTAAATGATGTACCTATATTTACTTTAGTGATTGAAATTTAAAACATTTTGGTGCTTGTATTGTATAAGATAATGATATATATTATTTTCATTCAAGAATATTAAATAATAATTTGTCATCAATTATAACGCAAAATGAAAATTATTTAATTTTAAATTTAATACAAATGTCAGTAAAACGTAAATCGCATAATTTTGTACAAGCTTTTAGGTTGGGTACACATTATTTACGTTATTTATATACTTTTACGGGAAAAAATCTTACAATAGTAAAAACACATACATTAAAAATATATATTTAAATACCAATGTACTATAAAAAAATATATAAAATCATAAATATATTTTTTGCCTATTTGTAGTTAATGAAAAACATATTTTAATAATATCTACTAAACAGTTTAATCAGTTATTTTGATCTATAAAAAACAAATTTCGGACAAGTAACTCATTAGTTATAACTTATAAGTATTTTAAGTTTTTGTTAGCGAGGTAGTGGACAACATTTTGTGAAGTACTTTTTACCATTCAATTCAGCTCTTTAAAACTTAACATGCTTATAACTAATGAACCACTTGTCCGAAATCTTAAATTTATAGATTGAAATACTTCAAATAGTATTCTGCTTAGGAATATGAAATTAAAAATGTATGGTGACATTTATAAAAAACTCAGACAATTATAACGATTAAAAATAATAAAAATATAATTTTTTTTCAGAAACGTTTTTTTTTTTTAAATGACATAAAACGATGTAAAAAAATATTTTTGAAATAATCAGTGTAGAAACTCAAATTAATACACACTTTATACGTGGCATATTATTTGAGATACCTTATAATTTATTTCCATTATGGTTTACATAACCATCAACTGGTATAATAATAATATCCTTTATTGGGCACATTACAATAGTTCAATGCACAATAATGTGCTGATGTATAATAATCATAGATACTCGGAATTCGTATTATTCGTATTAGTTACGTATATTATTAAAGATTAAATAATCGTTTAAGATATCATTATTATGTATTATTCATTTTAACAACACTTTTGCTCACTGGTAGTTGTCGCTTACAAATTACAACTAATGAGACCGTTAAAATAAGGCCCGGATTTATAGAATAATGTGTCCTAGAGTGAATGTAAAAATGGGCCCTATCAAACATATAATTCATCATAAATATACCTCCTAAAATATTTTTAAATTGTATATGTTAGAGGTGTAAAACATTCTACAGGCATTTTTTATCACTTATCAACCTTAACCATCGAAATACACATCGTATGAAAAAAAAAAAACTTTATTATTTAATATTTTTCAGTTTAATTTTTTTTTCAATTTACTTTATATTTTAAAGCAATGAAATTTAGAATTCTTAATTTTTGTCTGAGGACTTCATAATGGTGTGGACCATAAGAACACACGCTCTTTGCCCCCTCTCCGTTTATGTCCGGGCCTGGTTAAAATAATAATTGTTTAATAGTTATAGATAGGTGTATATAATATAAATAAAATGTATTGTATTTATTTGTTTTGTTTTCGATTGAGGTTTTAAAAAAACTGTTCTGGAAGTATAACATAAATAAAATAGTAGTAGGTATAAAACAAGTGATAAATATATAAGTTTTTTTAGATTACTAAAATACAAGGTATACGTATTTACATTACAGATAAAAATGATCTATTTATATGTAGTTTATCGAACTAATAAAATGTATCGACTAATTATAAGCATAATACAATAATGGAATTTAATCAACGAAAGATATGTTTCACCGAAACACGAATTACTCAGCTACTGATGAGATTAATGACCGTAATTTTGGGAAAAATTGAGGGCAAATGTGGTTATTATCATCTGATAGAATAACGTGTTTACATCATGACCATTGCGAGAAATAGGAAGAGAAAACGTGAATTATTTTTTTATTCCGCATCTTCAAAAGTAGGCGATTATTAAAGTAAAGAAAGGAAAACTGCAGTCATAAAATATATTTGTGTATGTGTAGTATGCTTTTACCGATAGAATACGCAGTGTCGTTAAGTAAGCCACGGTAGTACGCGTGTGTAAACTTTAAAAGTGACATTCCAGAGTTTGAAATATTTAGGTAAGTCTATATCACTGTTTATCACGCAGTAGGATTCTCTACGAGTAGAATTTCGATGTTTCAATGTCTTTAACTCGCCGTCTATAAGTTAGGTTGTTTTTTGAATTATTTGTTATTAACCCATCGATACACTCGAGCCAATAGAATATCAATATTATGTTTCAATCCGTGGTTTTTAAAAATTAAAAAAAACAAAACAAAACTCGAAAATCCGGATGTCCTTAAAAAAAAAAAAAAAACAAACAAAAACTAGACGGGCTGTTTATGTGAGATAACACACCGGGAGATAATTTCCGGCAAACACGCGTGGACCGAAAGATCTGGCTTAAACGACGACGACGACGACGAGGAAGAAATCGAAATGCGTCTGTCGCAAATCGGGGTCACTACTATTATACATATATGCATACATTTATATGCGCAACATAATTACAATATGCACGTGTATGCTCACGTATATATACATTCGATGCGTTTACACTTTCCGGGCGGCAACTGACGGCGGCGGCGGCGGCGGGATCTGTTCGCTGTTTCTCGCTCGCACTCTCTTCCTTTCTCCTCCACCAGTCCGTCAATGACTCTCTTTCATTCTCTCTCTCTCTCTCTCTTTCCCTCTGGAGCGCGGTCGCCGGCCAAAGAAACCGGTGAACGCGGACCTCTCGGATGCCGGTTCGGTCAGTGCGATGCCAACTGTGTTAGCGTGCGCGTTACACGATGACGACCGTCGTCAATCATCATCTACCTCCGTGGTCCGCCGTTGTGGTGTCGATCGCTGCGATCGCCGTCTCGCTGGCGCCGGCGTCGATGTGTTCGGTGCAGCCGTCCAGCAGCGGCAACGGGCTGTGGGACGATCTGGTGGGCAAGTGCGACGGTCCCAGGAACACGATGGACTGCGTGCGCAGCCGGCTGTACAATTACGTCGATCACACGCTCGAATCTGACTTTAACATCACCGACGGGCTGACGTTCACGAAGAACTCCAACGACTACGAATCCATGTGCCCCGGCAACAACGAGACCACCGCGTCCTACCGCGAAGCCCGAGCTCCCGAAATGGTAACCACGGGCCGTTTCAATATCTCTGTACTTCGTTTTAAAATTCTTACGACCACCTCGGTGGCGATAATCTACGAAACGAGGCGTTCGCCATTTATTGTTATTATTATTGATTTTACTTAACCGGCCGGCTCTCGAGGAGTCGCGCCGCGTATGACCGCAAACCGCAGGAACCGCAAACCGGGACAGCTCATCCTGTTTTGCCTATTTGTGGCCGTAGGCGTTATATAGGAATCGCTCGTTTGCATTTGTCATTGAATTCTAGTGTGTGCCGACTGCACTTCGCTCCCCGTAATAAGGTTAAGACGTAGGACCTAATGTAATAATATGCTAACGCGGAAATTCTGCGAGAAAATTTTACCGTAATAATTATAACATTCGACTGATTAAAACCGGTCATTGGCAGTGTTCCTGCCTACGACGTTCAACTGGTTTGTTGTGAAATAACTGTTTTAATTTGGTTTAATAGCGAATGTCTATAATTTCATTATTTCACGTGTACCTCCGCGGAGGCGTTATAATTGTGTGCTAGTAGCTGATCATTATTTTGTTTTTCAGGAAGACGAAACAGTGGCCGATGACGGATGGACCGACGTCACGGAGCAGCTGTACAACAAGGGTGCCAAATACTTGGCGACCCACGACTTTGAAGCCACCGTGCCGAGTTTTTTGGGCGGTGGACCTGGTGCTAGAGTTCGCCTGTCACCCAAAAAAATCCTGCCCGATGGTGGTATAATTTTGCGAATGGACGTGTTGCCGGCTGCACGAGATGCCAGATCACCTAGGTTCATGCACAAGATGATAAGTAAGCAACACTTTCGATTAAAATAGCACCATAATTTATAGGACCCTCGAATTAATTCAATCTGTTTAAAGGCTTTATTTAATAAGTCATGTTTAAGATAATTACAGTTATTTAGTTGTAAGTAAGTGTATCGTTACAGTATATAACTGCAGTTAAATGTGTTGCGTTCAATATTATAAAAACCCAGCGGGTAGGTACCTAGTTTTCTATTGAAATATCAACCTAGATCTAAAAAAGTAGTTTAATTCGTATGCACATAATAAGTCAACTTATGACCAATATATTAAGCATAAGGCATAAACTAAATATACACAACATTTTGTTTCTACTCTATCCGTGTCAATCAATTTGAGTATTGAATAAAAAAAAATTGTTTATTAGAAGGATACTGCCAAAACCTATATAATTTTAGACATAGATGTTGAATTCACTCAAAAATATTTTATTAAAGTAATTAGTCATAAACATATTTGAATACATTATTAAAAAGAGAAAGCACTTAAACCGTCTATGAGGGGCCTTGAACTTGATTTGGATGGAATCCAAGTACGGCTACTCCGATTTACCACCAGTAAATTGTAATGTGTGTCAAAACGATGTCTTATCGTAAATATGTCGTGATTTGCAATAAATTATTGTAATTATAATTAAATATAATATAACACTCTAATACTAATCTTATGTTTATTATATGTTTTATGTACACATTATTTACTCTTCTTATTGTTTCAACTAACTAAATATTTTCAACAATTTTTTATTTATCTATAATATATAGGTATGTTATATTTCATAAACACAAATAACATACTAAAAAATTATTTCTAGTCTTAAAAACTAATTGAGTCCAATAATTAACATAATTCTTAAATTGTAATTATAAAAATAGTAAATCATAATATATTAGACTAAGACATTACTCTTAAACATTCGTACTTAAGTATATATGTATGTGAATAGGTATTTAGGTTTATTACGTATATAAAAAATGATCTAGTATTTTAGCTAATCCAAACATTTATTTGTTGATTTTTTTAAATTTATCAATAGATTTATCGAGTTTAATTTATATTTGATATGGTTAAATATGCAAGTAGAGCAGAATAGTACAGTGAAATTTTACAATTTATTATACAATTAGTTTTCTAAATTACACGCCATTCTCAAGTCCATAAATCATTTAATTTCTAAGAGTATAAGTAATAAAAAATATTGTTTTAATGTATGGCACTTAATGTACAATGTACATATCATTATACATCTAAAATAATAAAACCAAAATTGAGGAAGACATATTAAAAACATCTCCTGGCTAAAAAGTAATATATACTTTTTTTTTAAAGTTTAATGTGAATGCATGTTATTTGATAGATACATGATTCCCCAAATAGTTAAAAATGCATAAGTAGATTTCAAAATCAAGAACTCGAAAATAACAACATTCCACTAAGTATCACTTCTCTGGTTTCAAAGAGTATAAAAAAAGTGGTTTTATAGCTATTTTATATTTTTATTATACTTACCTTAACATTTTAAATAACACATTTTCACTAAGCATATACTTAATTTTGAAGTAATATGAAATATGACATCTAAATTATATAATATATAAACCACAAATTTATCACACATTTATACTGTATTTAAATATAAAATCAAATTTAGTAATATATAGAAAACTATTAAAAACAATTATGTATAAAATATGAGTATCGTTTTAAATACAAAATTTTGTGAAATTATTATAAGCTTCAAACGTAGTAGGTATATTCTAAAGTCTATATAATATTTTAAGTATTAAAACTTAATGTACCCCATCTATTGTAACGTGTAGGTACATCGTAATTTATTTCATGAGGTACATGAGCTATTATGGCAGAACTGGTTGGTACCTAATTACATATTACATTCAAAATCAATATTATGGACTCAAAGCACCTAAATAATAATGATATAAAAAACCCTATATTAAGTAAGAAACTAATATTTATATTTTGATATTTTGTATTATGTTTGGAATTTAATAGAAACTACTTGGCCACTTGATGATAGTTAATATATTATGGTACAAGGAATGTTAATTTACAATCGAATATATATATATATAAAATATTCATTAAATTAAAATAAAACTAAACAGTTAATAAGAAATATTTAAATATTTATTTTTTTGTAAAAGTTGTATTAATTATTGTAATAACATTTAAGATATTAGTTGAATTAAAATTTTTTGTTGAGTTATAATTTATGGCATTTAAAGTAATTTTTCCATACAAACAAACAGATTAAATTATGTTCAGAAATCCTTTAATCTCTTATCCTAAACAAAATATTTAAATTTTGTAATAAAATCAATGTTTGTTTTTGAATTAAATCATTCGTTTATTCGAACAAAATTTTTTTAGCAACAATATTTCGAACATTTATATAATTATTTTAGTGATAACATTTGTTCAAAATAATGAATCAAACAATATTCAGAATGTAATTTGTTTGATTGGAAACAAGTCTTAATATGCGTATTACTGTCAGATACTTTAAAATGATTTGTATTCATAACTTATACTAAATCTAATAAGAAAAGTACAAATATTGAAGTATATCGTATTTAAAATCTAATTTAAATAATTGTTCAAGGTTTATTATATAAATATTCAAGAAAACAATAAATTCTCGAGGCATTTTAAAATATGCAATCCTTAGCGTAAAAATTGATTTTAGGTCTAAGAAACGTTTTATTTAATGATTGAACTAAAATATATTGATTAAGATAGAATTTATCTATGTCAAACATTTTACTCGGTAACTAATTCAATACATTTTCCATTAGTTTCGGTTCGTCGCGCATCGCGCGTGCGACGATTTCAAACGATTTTCACGCCAAGTACAAACACGCCGGACGTCATTCAAATTGTATGGAATTGCGTATTTGTCCGCCCGCACACTTTTGTCGTGCATTTAGTGCTGTTTACAGAAGCGACATAAATCGATATAAATAATTAGTTAATCGTCGTGCGACGGTGAAAACAATATTATTACTATCGTATTCATAATGTCCATATTAAAAACGACATCTCGTGGACGTGGGAAAAACCGAACGTTTCTCTGAGCGTATTACCATAATAGTGTTATTAATTATTATTAATTTGAAAACCGACAGTGCATATCGTATATGGTAGAGGTACACTCGACAGTAGGAAAATTAAATTGGCTTCCTGCTGCACTTTTATTAAATGCCGTTTGTGAATAATAATGTATTTCATTAGCCTAGATGTTCGTGATAATAATCTGTATCGCGTATAAGAGTTTCGTAAAACCGGGTGAAAAAATTGACGAAAAACAAAGCCTGACAACACGCCGATTTTTCGTTGTGCTAATGAATGGCACAGATGAGGAATAACAATAATACCAGTTAGGTACTAAATATATAATAAGATGTTCCACGACGTCCGTTAAAGGACCCGTCGGTACAGTCACGTAGTGTCGTGTTGTACTCATCCTATAACACTGATAACGTGTAACACGACTAATTGGTATGTTATGAACTTATAATAATACCTACTTGGTAACCATGGCTCGGGATGTGACGCATTTGCATATTTGTTCGGAGAGTAAATTAGTATAGGAGAAATCTGATTAGACACAAATTTCATTCGTGATGTCTGGCAATTAAAATCTAAATACGATCACCTATTGTATATTTTTACACGCGTTGGTTTTTATTTCTTTATATATTTTATAGTGTAAAGATTTGTAGGTTTTATTGCAATTTTTATATTTCTTTAAGTTGTAAAATAATCTATGAGAAAGTTCACATTTTCGAATAAAATGAATAAACTACACTCCAAAAAAAGATAGTATTATAAGATTTTTATTTTTAAACCGAAATTAAAAATAAAAATATTCGTCATTTTCAAATTTTTAAAAAAATATATACTTAATGTAAATTTATTAAAATTTAAACAAAAAATTATTTTTTCTGTTTTTTTACTCTTATCGATTTAACTATAAATTATTGTTTAATAACTAAATTGTTTTTTATTCAATTTGTTTTTCTGCATAATATAATATATCATCAATAGCACATAATATTTAATTACATATTTAAACTTTTTTTAACTGCATATTTTAAAGCTGTTTCACGCATTAAGTAATCGCTTTGATAATAACGGACGTGTATATATGTTTTCCGCAGAGCAATTATTCAAAAAGAAACTCATGTCCAGTGGGATGGCTTTGATGTTGATCATCAAACTGATCAAAATCAAGGTGCTGTTCCTGTTGCCGCTGTTGATCGGAGCGAGCGCCGCCAAGAAGATACTTCTCAAAGTCCTATTGTTCCTGTTCCCGCCGTTGGCTCATTTGTTCAAGCTCTGTTCATACTACCATCATCACGCCTCCAAATTCTATCACTTCCACCATCACAAGGTATGTAAGAATGTAACCAGCAGATATTGCATAGGTCCAATACGATTATGTAGGTACGAATTGATAACGGTTTTCGATTAAGGTCGTTGTCCGTGGCCCATCATTTTTAAGGGATTTCCTCATCCTTTCTCGCTGTTCATATTGACTGATGTGAAGTTACGCAATTATTTCCTAATCGACCATATTTTAATAGGTACAAACGGTACCAATGGACGTAGATGTGCAGTACGCGATTAATTGATATTACAATTACATGTATACAAAATGTACGAAATCAAATTATCGTACGAGCCCAAGTTGGTATACAGCAATTTTTCCGAATGACGATAAGATAATAATTAGCGAAATTCAAACTGTTTAACATGTAGCGACAACAACGACTTAGGGGGTCACGAAACATATATAATGAAATAACCTATGTGTCCATTTGTCATAATTACCATCGCACCGAGACTACGCGCTTTCGTCTCGTTTATAATAATGCACACATTACACACATAATTTTCATACAATTGACAGCCCTCATTAATTACTGCAACCGTCGCTGTTTGACCGTCCTGAATATGTGTTATCATATTATTTTGGCGAAAGCGGTGCGCAGTAGGTATGCGATCAATTCAGTATATATGTAAATCATTATCGCCCATGTGATATTTAATAATTTATAATATAATCGTGTGATTGATTCATAACGAATGTTTCATCTACAGGTGAAACATCACCACCACCATCTCAAAATCCCTGTACCAGTACCCGTGCCAATCAAACCGCCGCCAAACTATCATGGAGATTACTACTCTGGTCCGACGTTGGACCATCCACCTCCGTCGGGACCATACGATTCTCCCGAGGTACTTGCATCATATTATAATAAATATTATATAATATTTTTTGATTGTTCTTCTGTTTTTGCGATGTCACCTCCGCGTATAACGATACTATCCAAACTGACTTGACCCAGCCCAATCATAATTGTTTAATGTGTTGTTTTAGACATTAGCCGGCAGCGACTATTACAACCGTAACAGTTTAGAAATGAACAACGTGGTGTCGGACCACGCGGACGAGCTGGCCAGTTGGGGTTTGGGCGAATACGGGGAAGGAACGTCACAGTACGATGCCCCTAAGTACTCCTACTCGGCATCGCCAGCGCAGTACGAGCCGGTCAAGTACGGTGGTGGCGGGGGTCCTCCACCATCGCCGTACGCTGAGAAATACGTCAATAGAGTGGACGAAAATCCCGTAAGCACAAATCTGAATTTTTCTCAACCCGATTTCGTTTTTCGTGATTTGTAGGCAACCCGGTGACTAGTAGTCTATTGAGTTTTTTCCTGCAAAAGTCCAAATCGACGAGTTTAAAACATAGATTATGCATTTATGTCTAAATTCTGGACAGCATGCTCAGATATCTCCTTGATATGAAGTCAATTCTCGTTGAAAATGAACGAAGCTAAATATTTTTATTGGCTCGGATTGACCTATACATCTTATTACAATAGACAAATATCAAGATAAATAACGTAGATATAGACACGACAATAAAATACAAGATTTTACGTTTTTGTGTAAATACATTTTCAGGTCGAAAAACGCAAGCGTTTTGATAGTGAATTAATTTTATTTCGAAATATCAACAATGATTTCGAGAAGACTAGATTCGAATTTCCAAAAGTATACTGCATTGCAGTATAGTATAATATATTCTGTCAAATGAATGTAAATATTTGAATGCAACCTGTGTGACGCGGCCCGTGAGTCATATTATGCATTTATGCGGTACGCGATGAAATTTAGCGCCAAAGATATTTGAACTCTCACGGCAATAAATAACGAATAAAACTTGTTCCGGGTGTACATTACATATTGTGTCGTTTTATGGGCGACTAGAACAAGTTTTGTCAACATCGATAGTTTAGTATAACCGTATAAGTATCTTTTCATTTAGAATCGACGACGATAGAGAAACTATTTGTAAATAGTACTTCTTTATTACTACCGTCGTTTATTGGATTCAATCGCATATACGACACACATTTACTTATACTTTGCGTCTTTATCTTGGTGTTCAGTACCTATTGGTACATAATATTATGTTACACAGGCCAATCTCGGACCCATCCCTTTCAGGTATGGCGTGTAACAAAGAGAAGATTGTTTTTTTCTATATCTCTCAATTCTGTGAATAGCCCATAATGATATTACTTATGTATTGATAATATAATATATTGTGTTCGCTATTATGTATAGCAAACTAAACGTGACCATCGACGTAAATCATTTCAGGCCTTGGGCAGACCGCCGTCCGCGTTGCAACAGGTGGCAACACACGACCCAGTGTACACTCCGGTCGTACAGAAATTGGACGAGATATTCCATGAATTGGCTGTGCCCGAGGAACCATGTAAAGAGAAATTGGTGTGCAAGATGTACGGCGACCCCGGAAGATTCAGTCCGCACAGCAACCTGGTGTCTGCGCAGTTGAGCAGGTAAAGAATTGACGATTTCTGATTCTTAAATATTTTTATATATTATGCGTATAACATTAAAATCATAATTGATAATATTTTTATATCATGTACGATATTGTTGGTTTCGAATTTACATGTTTAAGGCTTAGAACGGAAAGGGTGGGAGGTAGGTGGGCGAGAGGGGCCGTACAAACCCGTTCACCTACTTCCTGGACATTTTTTTTCTTTCCCAGTGAAGAAAAATATAAATAAATAACATGAAAAAAACGACCCGCGCCGCGTGACCCACTTGTATATAACTTGTTCACTACCCGACTACGGTTGGGATGACCTACTTGGCGCATCGCCGCCGGCCGATGGGATTACTATATTATGATAATTCATTATAGGTCACGGCCTTGAACTTGTCGCTGGGCTCGCACGTGGGTAGGAAATAATATGTATAGAAATCGTATCGGCGGCGAAACGGAAAACGACATATTAAGTTTATGGAAATCGTTTTGCCGTCTCTATTGTACATATACAACAATACTAGTATTAAAATTATATAATAAATAAGTAACATTATAATATAATATATACTTATACGTTCTATCACCATTCGCTCCATTCTAATGCGCAGAGATAAAATTTAATTAAAATATATTTAATGTTTTAAAAGCTTTGGCATATTGTAAGACGCCTTTTTATACGCGGTGTTGTGAAACGATTTTTTGAAATGGCCCATGAAAGAGAAAATTATTGGCCTGTCTTAAGTTTGGCACACTTTTAAATTGAATTAGAATTACGTCCCTGGTATAGTGTGCATACATATACATTTTACATACATGTTATTATGAGTTATGTTACAAATATTTACACAATATGCATTGTCTCCGTATATTATGTATGAGTCGTACTGTCGTTAAATATTATGAATCTTTTACGTGTTGTTACAGTTTAATATACGTCTTCTAAACATAGGTACCTACACCCGAAACCATAACGACGCTGCGATTTATTAGACCGAAACCACATTCGACTGGAGCGTATACCGCGAAAGTCTACGAGAAGCACGTATGCTTTAATTTTATGAAATTTGATTAATTCAATTGCGAGAAAAAAAAAGGAAAAAGAAAGAAAATACTTATCGCTCGTCGTGTGTTTAATATATTATAATATATGGTGTACGCGTGTTCTACATAATATATAGATACCTGTTTCGTCAATATGACAACGCATTAACAAAATATTTTGATGGGATGAGTCTGAATAATTTCAATTGATAAATTCAAATCAGTCCTGAGCTAATGCTGTTTTCTATATTATATTAGAAACAATTATGGTCATATATTCAAATAAAATATTTTGTTTTTTTTTTTATAAAAGTAAATTCTAAAATTTGATATAAACTTGAGTAAATATATTTGAAATTATATTACAACTATACGTTATTTACTATCATACTATTCACGTTTAATCGTCTTAAATTTATTTTTTATTAGATATCTACTATGTTCTTTAATAACCAACATAACTACATGGTCACTGTGAGCATAATGTCAAATTAGGTAAACTTAAGGATTAAACATTATTTTAAAAATCAATAATAACTACGTATAAAATAGTACATTATAATAACCATCATATTTTTTTAACATTATAGCAAGTATTTTCAGCGTGGAAAATCTTTTTATTATAATATAATAATTATTCATCATTATAATCATAATATGTACGAATACATTCCACATAAATATTTATGATTGAAAACCATCTAGTAAATCCATTTGGCTGCGTAGAATTCCTACACAATATGATTTACGATTTCCTTTGTGAGTAAGAAACTAAACGAAATGCATGCTAATGTATAATCGATTTTATATAGAGATATATAATATATATATATTACCTTTTTAATTTATATCGAAGGAATGTGCTATTAATTTCAAAAAATAAAAACCCAACAGAAAAACTCATTCGTTTGGTTATACTTTCTTAAAATAAAAAATAAAAATTGTTTTCGTAACGACGTCACCGATCAGGTCAATAACCGAAATGTATGATATAAAAATTTATCGTTTTACCTGTTTTAATTTTGACTCAATCCTTTTCATTTAAAATCGTATTATTATGTAGACGTATGTTCTATAATCATATCGCAATAAGACTATACAGAATTTACACCAGTGATTTTTGCATGTCGAATGTCAAATCCTCAATTTCTCTCGACATTTATAACTTAAATAGCTCAAAAACATAGTCATTTATTAACTCTAAATTAAAACCTACGGACTTGTCATTATCTCACGAGACAATAATACATGTAAGTTATTAGTCGAACGTGTATTACACGTGGGAATAATATAATTACCTTGTTAATATATTGTTATTATCTTTTAAGACAATTGTACGAAGACAATTTGTTTACCGCAGACGGCAAACAATATTTACGTTGTCATCAAATTATACAAATAACCACTAACATATAATAATAGTAATACTTGTATTGTTCAGATAAACAAAATACGGATGTAATTTATTGTCTTGTATAAATCGTATTTGATTTGTCCATGGTACAAATAACGGACAATGAAATCTATGCCCAACGTATCAATAATAATGGTAATACTGAAATCTCCTTGCCATAGGTCACTTTCTTTGACATAATAATACCCTATAGATACCTCTACTATACCACTGCGATGCAGCACGTAGTGATTATGATCAGACAAAGTATAAAAAAAAAAAATTAAAAAAACAATGTCCTTGAGTACTTTCATTTCATCTCTTCAATAATTCCGCCCACAGACGACTAGTTTCTTCTGAACATCATCAAACGCGTCATACGCGCAACTAATACAATTTCATTATTTCACGATTCATAATGGATCGCTTCCACTCGAGTCATTGTAACAAATGTGTTATTATTTTGATCATTATCATTATAGTTATTATATTGTACGTACGTGATTCCATTGTTAGCACACTGACACATATTCGTTGCCGATTCGTTGACACATACGTACTAGGAAAATGTCCGCACAACCGGCTTGTCATCCCGCAAAACTAGATGCATTATTATTATTGCCCTCGTGGCACACGCTGAGGAATGGACATCCATCGCGGGCAATCATCTTCAAACCTAATTTCTCCGACTGTTTTAGAGTAGCGAATACTTCCTATTCGACGAACACTATTATAACTTGCATAATTACAAACTCGTTATTACCATAAAAACATACCACTTCAGACTTGTTAAAAGAATATTAGATACCTATATACCTACATAGTAGTACATAATATTATGTATTGCTCGGAGTATCGATAAATAGTTGTGCGGCTATTCTCCAAATGACTAAATAAAGTGCTTATATTGTAGCCTGGTCAATAAAATATATTATTAAGTTACTAATAACGAAAAATGTAATAAGATTATGCGTTACGATATTATTCGATGTGTTGCAAAGGGAATTTGTTGAAAATGGCCTCGAATTTTCCGGTATTGAAAATCTGTAGCTAGACTTAGATTTTTAAATTTAGTATATTTTAATTTTTGAGAATTATTTAGCGTGAGGTGATTCTCAATTAAACAACAAAAACACACAATAAACTTATGAATACAAATAAACTGTATATAAAATATAATGTTTATTTCTTTGGATAAAGAGTCACAATGGGTGGCTGCTGTGCCCACTCAAAAATATATGAAGCTTATTTTTACAGTTTCACTTTACAATATTTTATACCTATTTTTGTATCTCATTAGGAGTATAATTGTCTTCCTAATTAGACATAGATTTTATATTTCTCGTTAAAATTAAAATTAATTTAATGTAAAATATTTACATTTTTGAAGTTTTATATATTGGAATGGTTCATTAAGTTACATTTTAATATAGGTTTTGGTTTGTAAATCTTCTGATTTATTGACAGAATTTATTAAATTCGATGAGTTGACTTAACTAAATTTAAAGTGTGCATAGAAAGACTTTGTTAAAATTTTGTTTAGGCCGAAATCAAAATCGACCATTTTATGAAAGCTATGGTTGGGCAAAGTTTACAATTTGCACATGACTAAAAATTTCTAGGAAATATAAAATTATACACCTATTAATTGAGAAATATATTTTTTATTGCGCAAATATTATATATTTAACATTTAAGGATGAAATTTTTTTTACGTCAGACTAGTTTGAATCGGACATAAGCAGTCGATAAACGTATTCCACATAAAAACGTATGAAACGTTTCGTTGATGAATATTATATAGGAAAATAAGAGGTACAAATGCACTCTAACTAGCATACATAGCAAGTACCTACTCGTTTATCATTATAAAGTAAAACTAAATATTAAAAAACGCTATAAGGAAAGATTTCGGCACTCTTCGCACGACTCGCCCACTCGTTAATATAAGCGTGATACATAATAAATATAAAATATTATTTCAATATGCAACTAACTGTAAACGATTTTTTTAACCGCGGTAAAAATGAAACGATCCGAGGTTTGTTTGTGCACGGTCAAAAGAAGTTCAGAAAATATCGAGTTAATATTATCAACTATAATGGTACAATGAAAATGATTCGTAATCTAACATATACCTTATAGTTCGAAACCGTTGCTGTGCGGTTTGCTGTGTTTTTCCATACAATATAGGTTCATTTAGAGTAATATATTATTATTATATATATATACGTATACACGCTCACTAATGGCATCGTACCATTTTGGCAGCACAATTTTTTTTTCATCGCAAGGGGTTATCCATTTTCCAAATACAAAACGATTTATTTTGTGTTTTTGCGACCACACATTAATACGCGTCTTGATTAGCCGTGTAACCTGCTATTCTACGATACAATAGCGCGTGTTTACAAGGTTGTTAAATTCGTCTCCCCGGTCACTATTTCGCCGAAGTAGGTTTTTGATTTTTAATATAATAAATAATGTTCTTTCCTACATCGTACCTAGCTAGAGTGTGCCCCGCAATACACTGTATACCGTGTAAGTGCGGCGGACTACGCGTCAGACAATATAATAAATAATAAAATAAATTACAAGTGTTGAACAACAACAATGCATTTGAGACTAACTGTTTCATGACGTGTACACTGGTGGCGGTATTCTTGTAATAGTATGATAATAAAACGTAATGACTTTAATACAAAGTCTTTTCTAATATCTATTCTCCGGAGGGTGCGTCGGGCGATCACTGATGAATGGTCGTCGCTGTGTTATAGGTCGTGTTTATGATGTATCTATACCTATCATATATGGTGATGTGCATTTAGGTCCGAGGAGGAACTTTGACCCGATGATCTATATCCCGTTATGGATTTCAATGGTTTATTAATCTCATTAAAAATTATGTTTTTCTTTTTGTGTACAGCGAGACGGCTGCGAGTTCCGGCGGGAGAACAGGTGTGAGCGCGGACGCCGCGAGACTATGGCGTTACGTGCAAGCGGCTAAGGAAGGCCAAAACGGTGAAGACTGTCGCATCCTCTATCAGGCTTGCAACATGATCGGACTATGATGACGACTGACGAGGGACTCACCGCTATCGATTAATCAAAAAAAAAAAAACAATTAGAAAAAATGAAAATTGTCTACTCGGTCCACCGCCGGTAAATGAGTTTTCGCACACAGTTTTAGCAATTAAGTCATTACAATTATTCATCCTTGACAAAATTGAATCACTTAAATATTTATTTTTTAAATACGTTCAACGCTAATGAGACACGCGCAACATACGTATAGGTATAGAATAAAGTAATAATAACATAATATTATACACACACATCTAGTCACCTCGATTCGTAGATATATAGGGCAGCGGTCATAGACATACCTAACCAGACAATAACAAAGTTGATCGATCATTGGCGGTTAATGCGTGTATCATATTATACGTTTACTGTTGAAAATTCGATTAATAATGAAGTACGTCTCAAATTATAATTTAAGTAGATACCTACATAAACGTTTATCATAATATTAATATAATGTAACAAAATAATATATATATATATCGAAACGCAAAGTTCACACTCGTGCTTATAATTCTCTTAGATAATGTATGTTATTTTAGGGTAAAAAACATAAAAATTGTCCACTGTTAAGTATCGCACGTGTTATTTTAATTATTATATAAATTAAATTATATTGCTGTATCCTCGGTAAATCTCTGCACGCTGCTCTTTATGCGCAATAATGTCTCGCAAGAGTCAATTATTATAGAATACTAACCGATTTCATACATATTATTATACGCCTTACAATCCCGTGTTCTCACTCAATTATTCTTATAATAGTACTATAATATTAGTTATTTATTTATTTATTTATTTATTTTTTATCGTAGTGTGATCTGTAAGATTTTATACAATGTATCACGCTACAGGTTTAGTAAAACACATTGTTTATTATTTTATTTATTTATCAACCTATAATATACATTATATACAATTTTATTTGACGTGCCCATACATTTTGAATATTGTATAAGTAATTTATTGATTAAAATAATGTGATAGTTTAAAATACATGTCTTAGTATACGTATTAAAATGTATATATTATTATGATAGTGAATTAGATATACTTTGTGATTATAGTAAATTATTATAGAAACTATAGACACTGATATCAATATTCAAGAACTGTATGTATTTTTTTTTTTTTTTTTTGCTGTTTAAAACCAAATATTATAACTGTGTGAATAAGAAATATATAATGTTATAATGAATATTTATTATTATATCATCAAGGAATTCAAATCCATTAACAATTCTTTTGAACGTTAAAAAATAAGTGACAATAATGCAAATTATTGTAGTAGCTTAAAAAACATAATGACGCGTGTTCAAAAACAAAAAATCATATTTTACTTTTATTTAATACTATATTACTTAACATTTTCAAATTATCCTACTTGTATCACAGAAACAACGATTCAGATATAAAAAACAATTTTTTTAAATATATTTTTAATTAAGTTTTACTGATCTTTTTTATCTAAACTTTTTGATAAATAATACTATGTTTTTGACAAAATAAAATAATTATTTGTGTATTATATATTCATTTATTTTAATATTAATTTTTAACAAATATTCTTGCATGCGTGAATTATTTAACATAAACACAATATCTAATTATTATAATACATTTAAATATACACGTTATCTAATCTTATTGTTTACTCAATCAAAAGAAAATAGTTTATCGTTTGAACTTGGACGGTTGAAATATTATGTATATCAAGATTACATTTCTTAATAAAACCCTCATTAATAAAATATGCGATGACAGAACGTATATAACTTTTTGATTAATAAGCAATGAATCTTTCGATTGTATGAAATGAAACATATAATAGGTACCTAATCCTTGACGAATTCGTGAACATGTTTTATTAGTTGAAAAAAAATGATGAAATGTACCCTATAAGTATAGTATTTTTTGTACTCTAATAAAGTTATATGTATTATTGTAATTGTTCGAAGATTATGACATTTATTTTATACATCCTCAATGTTAAATATTATTAAATAAAGTATTAAAAAAATATATATTAATGGATAAAAAAATAAATTTGAATTAAATATTTTTCTTTAAAAATTTACTAAAACCGTAGATAACTATAACATAACATATCATGATTAATCCTTTGAGTTGCATTTATTATTATATAATAAAAACTACTTAATTATTATTTGATATTTTTTTAAATCAAGATTAAACATGTTTAAGATTAAACAAAAAATAATATGTGTAATAATATTATACATATTATTTTTTGTTTCATCATTTTAGGCTCATAAATTGTAAATTATAAAATAATATTATAAATGTATGTGTATATGATACATTGACGCCTAGAAACTTTTCAATAATACAATAGCGCTATACATTAAATACTTAAGTATAATCTCTAGAACCGGTCGTACAGTTGATACGATGTTTAATACTTTAGTATATTATGAGAAACATTTAATATAGCTCTTGTGCTATTTCTGAAGAAAAACCCCGTTAGATACTTTGTGTAATTTGGTAATGAGCGTGTAAATGCAAATTTGAATAATATCAATTAGGTATACTTAAACATGAATTCAGTGTGAGAATAAAACATTAAAAGTAGGTAATCATAATTGTAATAACTAACTAATTAAAAAAATATTATTGAGGGTTAAGAAGCGATTATCTATTGTATTTGTTCATCACATGTTTAAAGTTAGTTTGATTTTAATTAATGTAAATTTAAATTTTTTAGTTATTTAATCTACCTACCTACCGATGATTCTAAAAAAAAACGATATCCTATTATGCATATCGATTTGAAATGTACAACTCATCAGCCTTAATTTTGGTTGGCCATAACCATTTATATTTATTTATCATTAGTAGATATAATGTATTATAATAATTAAAATACATTAAATTATAATAGTTATAGAATATTATTTTAATTGTAATTACGTTAATATATACTCTATTGATGTATATAATATAAAATCACGAATAAAGTAGCAAATCAAAAACAGTAAAATTATTTCTATCTACCATTTTCGTGTCACCGGAAGTCTTTTGTAAAAATTTATAATATTTTCAATGTTCAAACCAAAAATATCTCAAGTGTACCTCGTCATTAAGGAGATCACTGTAATACATGTGTTAAATAGACTTTATGACACTGAGTGTCAGCCTTTATTTCTAAAATATATTGCAACTTATTTATATTACTATTAGTTGTTTGTTTTTCTATTAGCAGTATATTATGTTAAACTTATTTTAATCAAAAACAACATTATAATATATTATAAATATTTGTTACCTATCAGATATTAAAATTTAAAATATATAAGTCAGTATCCATATTGTAGAACGACGTGAATAGATTTTTTGTATAAATATATTGAAAATTTCATAGTGTACAGAAAATTTTAATGAACTTCATGCAAAAAAAACGTACATAAATATATATTTTCATATTTTTATGTGGCTGTGAGAAAAACTTACAAGAAATTTTGAAATAGAATTTTAAGCTATACCTATTAATTTTTTTAATTTAACGCATTTTTTAACTACAAAATAGTTTGTAATTTTTCTCGAAATTCAAACTTTATATACGCTAAAAAAAAAAAATGTTCTACTCCAAATCTAAAATTAGCTCAAAATATTAATAATATTTTGTAACTGTACGGTCTATATGTAATATTAAAAGTACTACATTAGTTTAATTCATACATTAATAATTATTTTTATTAATATTTTTAGAAAATAGTATATTATGTACTAACGTTATGTGTTAAAATATATTTATTTATACTTTAAATTTGATAAATAATCTACCCAAAAAATGCTACTTTTAGATCCATTAGTTTTGTAAATGGACTGTATATCAGTAAGAAATCAACTTCACACTTCCATAAATTTTAATTAACTATACACGATGGTGAATTGAGAGTGATAAAGACAATTTCGTAATAATATGTATATCTGAGTATATAATTACATTGCATAAATGAACTATTTTTTAAAAAATAAAGAAAATATCTTTTTATCTAAGTAATATTATAATACATTTTTTTTTATGAATGAAAAATAAATTAATTGGGGTAATAACTAATAAGTATATTTATCATTTTGGTATTGGCTGGTAAATTAACAATTTAAAAAACCTATTGCTTCCTCACATCATAAAAAAATTTTTTTTTTTGTAATTATTTTCAAGTTTTTACTATAAACATACCACATTTTTAGAATCTGAGCGGAGCGATAAATGTATTAATTTTACAATGTAGTATAATTTTTTTGGTGCCTGTCATTACGTTTTAATGCAGTAAAAGTACTTCGATTTTCTTCATCGACATCTTTTCTGATAGAAAAGTGAATTTAGTTGGTACTTTGAGAGGTCAAAAGTACAAAATTCTCAATAGTTTTTGAACGCACCGGGAAAAACAAAAAAGAATAAAAAAATAAGGAAAAACGGGAATATTTTGCATTACAAATTTTTAACAAAATTTATTTTTATTTTTAATGTAACAAAAGAAATAATAACCATAAATATATGAAATTTTGACCGAATGTTTATATAAACATTTTCTATACACCAAGAAATTTTCAAAATATTTTAATTTTTTTTGAGCTATTTATAAGCATAATAATTTTTGGGAATTTTAAAATGTAATACAATGTTATTCATAACTTATTATAAGAAAAATTAAAAAAAAAGTAAGTGTAAGTTTCAAATAGTTTTTTATAAGCATCTAAAGTTAAAATTTCGAGAAAATACGTAAAAATCACGAAACTTTACAGTTTTTTGATTAAGAAATTCATAAAGATTTTTCTATTCAATTCTAAGATATGAAAATTCAAAACCAGCATCTCTATAAGTTTTTCTACCTTTCTAAAAAAAAAAAATTACCGGAAAGTCAAAGTAATTTTTTATGAACGTTTGAAATTATACATTGAATATTCACCAGTTTTCTTCAGGAACGATTTTCTTATTTTGATGTAATTCTTTTAATATCGATAAAAAAAATTCGTTGGGTCAAATTTCTTGAAAAATTAATACAAAATTCTTTGTAAGTTGTTAAAATAATAAAAATAAATAGGTACATTTTTTTTTTGTAAGCATTTAAAATTAAAATTTTGACTAAATTCATCAAAATTTCGAATGTTTGCAAATTATATTTTAGTTAAAAATGTATATAATCATTAGTTTTTATAGCTAAGGATTGAAAATTTAAAACTAGTTTTTTCGTAAGTAGTTAATAGTATAACCAAAAAGTCAATAAAATATATTAAAAAAATAATTTTTTATAGACATTTTAAGTTCAAATTTAAATGAAATGAAATTATTTAAATGAAGAATAACGATATTATTTATTTCGTTGTAATTTAAAAATATTTTACGTGAGTGCTTGATACTTTTAAAGTATAGTATATTATATTTTGTAACTCGATTAAATTTCCAAATGAGTCTTTTCTGCAAAAATTAATTTGACTTACTAATTATTAATAGTAAAATGAATTGTTTTAATGGTAATAATATCTTAAAATACCCTTAGTTATGTAGGCTGACATACTGTCTTCGCTCAGAATCGTTTTTCGTATGCAATGGTTTATATAATTGAATACAAATTAACATGTCCATAAAAGTAACCCACTCGACACCTACTCTACAGCAGAGCGGTACCCACTTTCTGTCCTTTTTTTAAACAATATTTTCAAACCATCATATGTTATCTATTTTTATATTTATTTTTTAATAGTCATAACTGTATGCATTCTTTGAGAAAAAATATATTTTTCACATTTATTTGAAAAACACTATTATACTATTATGTTTAATGTGTATTTATACAAATTAATAAATACCACTATACTTTTATAAAATTGTAGGGTATTATGTTTATGCTCACCAACAAAATTCACAAAGGTTAATAATTCATTTAGAATTTAGTCAATGTAAAAATATTTATGGATCGTGTTTTGAGTATAATGTTAATAAATCTAAAAGGTTTTAAAGGGGTAGGCTGTACATAGGTTAAATGAACATTTAACGACAACATGATATGTTTAAATTTCAAAAACATCTTTTTAAACATCGTGAATTAAAACTCTATTTAAATTGATCTGGCGTGAACTATGAACAATGAATCAACATAACTCTAAATTTTAAACTTTTGCTAATACACGGAAAAATCATCTCGTTTTAATCTCGTGTTAAAATCGTACTACAATATTTGGCTTTAAATAAATCCATTAAAAATAAAAGATTGAGGTATCCAATTTGTACTTAATATAGTAAGTCTGCTATTTATAAAATGTATTTTACATTTTTTTTTCACAGTTGAGTACCACAATATAGATTCTATACATTATTATCTATTGTCAGATCTATTGAAGAGCTGAAAAACTGTTAAATAAGCATTCATTCCTTTTTTTACAGTTTTATTGACATTTGGGACGGCGTGTTAGATAGGCAATTTAGGGCCATCATTCAACATTAATATTTAAATGGTATTATTACATTATATTTATATAATAATATAATATTATTACATGCATATTTACATATATTTAGTTTATTTTAATTTATATTACTTTCATTTATTTTGACTGGTATTGTGTTAAATATGTTTAATAATTTGTAAATTTATCTAAAATTCGAAATACCACTGTAACATTGTAATTTATTTTAGTGTTTATCAATACATTTTCGATTTATTATAATCACAATTTAAAAACTGGTACAAGTCTATAATATTATAACTGCTAACTTTAAAGTATGAGATAATTTAAATTCATACTTGGATCCTTATTAATTTAAGTTTAAAAAGAATACAAAGTTTGAAAAAGTAATAATTTGATAAACTCATGTTCTTACCTTCCACAAGTACTCGTATAGCAGTGTTTAACATTTGCTACAATGTATACAAAGATATTCCATAGACAATTGATATCGCATAATAAACCTTTAGCAAACTGAACTCAATGAGGTGTCACATGATCGCATGCACTCTTCAATAAACGTTAACAATGTAATGGCTACAACTTGATTTTTGGTTAATAGAATTGACATCTGAAAAAAAAATGAAAAAGACCTAGGTATGTATTAATAACAATATAATCTATATAACTATAATATCACTTAAATGCAAAGTTCATTCAATAGTCAAACCTGGTTATAATTTAAAATATATATATATATATCAAGATAAAGATCATGCATACGAAATTAGATCTAATGTCGCTTAATTATTTAGTTATCAATATAACTATGTTTTATTTAACTCATATTTATACATTATTTATATCATATATTATTTTTATTATATTTTTGAGTCAATACAGATTTAGTGTAGAATGGTACAAAAAGGCTTGTTGTATAAATAGACAAATGAAATACAATTAATCTTAATGCTTTAAAAATGTCATAGTATATACACAATAAAATAATATGCGTTCAAAAACAGTTTTAAAATCCCGCGAATAATATTTTTGATTTCAATAAAATAACTAAAATCGTTATTTTCCATTTAAATATCTAATTTCGACCAAATTTGAATTTGAAAATGTCTATAGGAAAAAATGTGTTTATGTAATTTTAAATTTTCTGCTTTCAGTAGAACTATTTCAGAAGAATCTTGTATTACAATTTTAAGATTAGCGAGAAAGTTTTAACAGTTTATAAATTTTCAACTTCTAAATCATTTGTAAATGTTTGTGATTTAGAAGGATTTTGAAAACATTTTAACTTTCAAAGTTTATAAAAAAAGTACAGTGCTTATGTATTTAAAATTTTTTTGAATTGCTAAATGAAAAACTTATATGGAATCATGTATTAAATTTTCAAGTTTATTAAGAAGTAAAAATAAATGTTTTTATTGAAATTTATAAAAAAAAAAATTTTATTTTTTTTCGGTTATTTTAAAAAGTAGTGAGAACTTGTTACTTTTTACCCTCTTACCCAAAGTACCAAATAAATACAATTAGCTATTAGAAACCTCCTCAAAGTTTAAAATTTAAGCATCTCAACTGCTCCAAAAGGTGATCAAAGACCTCATATAATTATAAATATATAATTAAAAAAAAATTCATAAAATTGTAAAATAAATACAATTATTGCTCAGCTCAGAATATAAATCGGGTTTTTAGAAATTATTAAGTACTCATCTATAATGCCTCAGCAATTAGTAATAAAACTTAAAATGATTATAATTTATTATTGTTCATATTGCCGCAGAAAGATTTTGTTCAAAACTTATCACTAAAAATGTAGTAATCTTGGTCTTAAACTATAAATACTTTCAAAATCATTGAATATTATCTGATAATTATTATTTTTATAGATACTTATCATTAAATACACAGTAATGTGTAGCAAATGTGTATATCAATTTATATAAATTAGTGTTTTTTTCTTTAAATAATGTTTCAAGCGACCTTGTAACAATTTTTGGTAGCTGCTTTAATTGTGAGGTCACGTTCCACATTACTGGTGTAGTGGTGTATCTAATATTCTTTTCGTCAAACCACCGAAATAATTTAAAACATATTTCGTTCTATAACACGGGTGTCTAAGACATTGCATACTCTGAGCCGTAAATTGTTATGTTTTGAAAATTCCAATTTGTTTTATTATTATTCTTTCGTTATCAATTAAATATAATTATAAAACTAAATATTTTTAATCGTTATTTTTTAGTCTATATTTTATTATTTTTATTACGTTATTTTTCTATTATTAAATATTTTTAATTTATCATAAGTTATATATTGATAACTTTACAACATGAACAATAATTCAATAAATATTATTTGTAATATTAAAACACAATGAAATACAATTTTATATTATAAGCAGAACTTGGGACTTTATCCGTTTAAAATTCAAATAATTAGCGAGTATAATATAAAATATGTACTTAAATAATATCTAACTATATTAACTATTCAAATTTGTAAAATACGTTCAAATATGACATATTTTTATAATAACAATATATTACACAACAGTAATAAATGATTTTAAATAAAGTATCTATTATAGTTTCAATAAATAAAAACCTAGATAAAAACACATAACAAGTTCACACTAATTCAGATATAGGTAACCAATGTGTTTGCTTTTAAAAATAAAAGTATAAAATCGGGATAACGTTTAAGCATTAACCACTATAGATAAGTATCCAATATTTTTATTTTTCTCTTATTAGACTAGCAAATAATGATATTAACGTTCATCTAAAATTAATTTAAAACAATTATAAAATATGCAGTAAACATCAATTAATTTAAAAAAATATTCATTTACAACAAAAACATAAAAATTACTCATAAGTATGTGATAAAAGCTATTAAATTTCTAACTTGGGTATTACAGGACACATTTATTATACTATTTAATTTACGAACAAATATGCAAATTATAATCAGGGCTGGGGACTGAATGACCCCTTACTATAAGTGATATTATAACTGTATAGATACTAAATAGCATATTTTACTTTTTATATAGATATGGTTAGTATATATATTTCGAATTTTGAGTTATTTTAAATTAATTTACCAAAAAGAAACCAAATAAAGTTTATATTAAAAATTTATAATAATAAAAATATAAAAATAAAATTTTATATAATATATATACATTAAAAATGTAATTTAGAAATGCACAATAGACATATTATTTGTATTATAGTATAATATATACATGTATTATTAAATTATTATATATATATTCATAGAAGATATAAATGTTAAATAACACTAGTTTCAACAAAATATTAAGTTATAGAAAATATCTATTTTTATATAATTAATATTTAGTTTTTTTATATTCAATTTACCATTCTTAGGGTTACTAACCAATTGGGAATAATATTATTAACTTACATTAGATGAACAGTTTAATTTAAATTTAAAAAAATAATTTTAATCGATTAACATATAATATTATATTAAAATATAAAAAAAACATTTTATCTATTTTATTTATCTTCCAATGGCTTGAGATGAACTAAAATGTTGTAGGTCTTAATAGTTTATTTAATAGAAGAAATTCTTTTAACTAATGGTAATTGTGAATATAAGATAATACGCATACTATATTTGTTTATAATATTATTAAAGTTAAAAAAAATAGTAATTGGTGAAAATAAATGATAAAGGTTTTAGTTTGTCTATTAATGATATTTTTTAATTGTAATTTGTAACCAATGTGAAATAAGTTATACCAATGTACACATTCTTTGGCACGTGGTTAAAATGGGGTCAATTCAGATTTTGAAATTATTATACATTTTAAGTATACAAATAATATTATAACAAATAAGTAAGATTTAATATGCATTTATATTGATTCAATTTTTTGAACATTATATTGTAATATACTGTGTACTTTTGTTAGATACAAATAAATATAACAAAAGTCAACGTAAGTTTAATGTTTTTATTTAAAAATATTTTAATCGATATCGAAATAATGATCTTAAAAAGTCTTATATACTTATGATAGTTTTCAATTATGTTCCAACGGAAATACTGTGTTACTTATTTTATGTTATTTAATTTCAAATGAGTACTAAATACATCATACATTTATTTTAATAGAATTAGCGTTATTTTACTTTTCAAAATATATTTTCTCGAACTATTATCTACCATTAAATATTTCAAGTATTCGCTAATGATTTTAATTTGGTATTACATTGAAAAGGACCGCTAACATCTTTATAGTTTAAACGGCTGTATTGCCATGATTGTAGGTACCCGTGCCGATTAATTATTAAACTATACGTACAGTGAAAATGACATTTATGTACTATTCGCCGCTGAAATATGCATCGCATTACATCGGATTTCGAATATTAAACAATCCTCATTATTTCTCGACGGACCATATACAACCATTGCGTGCTATTGTAATTATTTATCAATTAACGTGACGTAACTGCAAAATAACCGCTATGTCGTATGATATTATGATAATACTTACTCTAAAAGTCGTGAATAATAATATTACGTTATAGCAATCCCTTTGCACAATATGCGAACTGTTTGGCCGATGAACATATTATACACGCGTGTTGAAGACATGATATCGGCTATGTATAATACGAGATACTATATAATAAACTACTGTATGGTAATTCAGCAAGCGTGTTCACCTCAATCGTTTCCTTTAATTATGTGTTTATTTACGTTGTGACTTTTGGAAATTTTAATTAAACGTATAAGAGCCTATTTCGAGTAGGCACTCAAATTTTAAACGATAGTCAATGAGCACTACGAGTGAGAAAAAAACATTACGAGTTCTATAATAAATTACCACGTCATCGTGGCCGGCGCATATTTCGCGGTTTCCGGTAAAATTAACTGCAAAAATATATCCCATAATATACGATAGAATTAGAGTGTGGCGCGGTCGTACGCTCAACTGCGGAAACGCTCCGAGTGTACGTACCGGCCGGTGTTGCTAGTTCCCAGATGGGTGACCACCCGGGTTTTTAGCAACGAATGCTTGTCGCACATACAAAAACGTGTTCCAGCCCAACCGTTCCTCAACCCACAATAAAAACCTACGAACAGGCTAATCGCCTCAGTAGTTGAAGCCTTAATTCTAATAAAAAAAATATATATATATATATACGGGAATATATTTTCGGTAAACGACAATATTATCTGTATAGCTATAATTTTAAATACGAGTATTAACATGTAACACAAGCGCATAATTAATTTTCATAAATATTTGTTAATATTTTGACCATGAAAAACAGCCTTCAATAACAGTGCAGTTGAATATATTATGCGTTAAATCTATCGTTATATTGTGTACGCAGAATGCAGACATCGCATATTTTTCAGAGATATTTTGACAGGTAACCGGTACTCGTAGGCGTCCCAATAACCGAAACCGAAAAAGGATCATCGATGTATGATATAGTAGGCAAGCGCGTAATCGGCGCCGCACGTGATTTGAGAAAATTTCGGCCGAAGAAAGTAGAAAGGGTGTCGTCCGCATTCTGCGGCGGTGGCGACGGTGGTACGATTAGGCATTCAGAAGGCGATCGATAATTCTGTCGGCACGCCGCATTATAAGCACGGGACCGCGTGTCCAGAGCGTTCATTCGTTCGATCGACCTGCTCTACGATGCATCGTCTGTCCGTGTTCTGTTGCGCCGCTGCACTGTCGCTGTTCGCCGCCGCTCAGGTAAATAAAGTAACGGCCCGAGCGACCGTCGTGATATTATGATCGTGGTTACTTTTTATATTTTTTTTCGTTGCGTTATGTATTGACATGTTGTGTGTAGGCGACGGAAACCGCACTGGAATTCGGCGGAAAACTGTTGGACGACTGTGGCACCGATTGGACGTGCGCCAAGCCCAAACTCTTCAAGTTCATTGGCCAGACCGCAGAAAAAGACGAGCTCAGGCTGACCAGAGACCTGTCGCTGAAACGCATCCACGACAGCAACGACGAAGATCAAGTCGCCAACTCGGTATAATAAACAACATAACACGCATTTGAGCCGTCCGAGTACCTACCATATATTTTTACGGCGTGGTCGTGCTTACCGGACGTGTTCGTATTCGTATCGCGGTCGGTCATCATCGTATTAATAATATCATATGAACACTATTTCACAGATTCCCAATGGCGAGGAATATAAGAAGGCCGTCGACAGTAACTCGGCGCTTCGCATGTTGGACAGAATCGACGATTTTTTGAGCACTCACGAGCTCCGAGTCAGCCTACCCGAAGAACTTGGAACGTCCGTCGGACAGGTGAAAATGCCGCTGGTCGACCAAGGCCACTCCGCCGTCGTTCAACAAGGCCGAAGTAAGACTTGTGTACCTATTATATTACTATGAACCGTCGCGGGTAACGCGTACATCTTGGTGGAATGACTAACAGCACAAAAAGTATTCGAATACTTTAACATCAAAATATTAAAAATAGGTATTATTTTATACATTTTATGTACGTTGTCATCAATCTTGATTTTACTCATCGTTATTTAGTTCGTTGCTTCGCGTAACTTTTAATTTGTTCGAAATTTTATGAAAACTAAATGTATTTATGATACTTATTACGGGCGTGTTACAAAACAAATACTTATTCAGTATTATTTATAAAACTTATTTATTTTTAAAAGCTCGATTACTGCCATGTTGACAGTACCGTTTTAAATGTCACAATTACTTATTATCAGGTAACCACTTTGAGGGACGATTTATTTCCTCAGATCCAAACTTTTTATTTTGATCGCATAAGGGTTGTTATTTTAAAGATAAAGTATTTTTCACATCGATAAAAAAAAAAAAAATAAAAATATGCATATTAAGAAAATATATATTTGAATACTTAACAAGTATATTACAATATATTATACGATTCCGTACAATGTCGCATGTGCGACACTATTGCTTTGTTTTCCGTTTCTAAATCGTTACGGAAAGAACTCTCGCGAAAACCTAATGACAAGAGCAATAAAATTTAACCAATTTTCCAGGCCGCGGTTTCGTCCGCAAGATAGTCATCCCGTTCCTCTTGGGCCTGAAATTCAAGACCACCGTACTGATCCCGGTCGCCATCGCCCTGATCGCGTTGAAGACGTGGAAGGCCCTAACCCTGGGTCTGCTGTCACTGGTCCTGTCTGCCGCAATGGTCATCTACAGGTTCACCAAGCCCAAAGTTGTCGGCGTGGAAATATTGCATTACCCGTCGCCAGTGCACACACATCACCACGACGGATACGCTCACGCCAGAGCGTACAGCGCGCAACAGCCCGAACAGTGATGCATCGCGGCCGCCCTCTAATTGTGAACGGTTACAATCGAACTTACACAGACATAATATTATGTGTTGTTTATTATTTTTTAATTTATATTTATTTTACGTTTGTAATTTGATTATTTATTTATTTATTTATTTATGTTTATTGATTGGAAAGAAAAAAACAACGATTAAAATCTAACATTTTTATGTACGGCTGTGTTTTATTGAAATTGCTGAAATTTGATTTGAATCCACCGATAGTATATCAAATACATAGTTATTATTAATTATATATTTATAAAGCAAATTTAATTATTAAATCGTTTTAAGATATATTGGTAAATTTTATGTTGATGAAAAAAATAATAAGAATCACAGATTTTTATTTCAATAGATATAATTTATTTTAGATTCAGAGTGAAATGATAGAGTATTGTTTGCAATATAGGTATATGGCCTATGCGTATTTAGTATTATGCATTTATCACATTAATATATATTTCTTTCTCAAGAAAAAATGCATACGATAATTGTATATAACGTCATATACAGTTATGTATTGTGTCATAGTTATAACACATATAAGAAATTGAGTAAAAGCGATACTTTAAATTAATATTTAGACATTTGAAATCCGAAATAAGTAAATTTTCTATCTTAAAATACTATTCTAATAAGTAAAGATATAAAATATATAACATCAATGAGATAATAAGTAATAGTATGAAACTTTTCAAACACAACAATTTACCGTTATAATTTTTAAAGTATAACATCAAATATTATCTTGGGTAGAGGTATTTAAAGCAAGCAGGCTGATAACGACCGTTCTGAAAAGTTTATTTTGTTATTTGTTTAGTACATCCTTTTGATTTTTTCTATAATTACAAGTCATGTAATGCATACTGTAAGACAGTATTTAATTGTATATTTTATATTTCATTGTAAAACTTGAACATTGATATATAATATACATATAACATATTATTAAGTAAGTCTTATACAGCTATTAAAAATATTAATGTTGGAAAGGCATAATTTAGAAAAAAAAAAAATAAACCGTTAAAACGATATCCTGAGAATACGTTTTGGATATATTGCTAATTATGGGTTTTGTAAATATAAATGCAAACATATGTTATAAATTTAAAAATACAAAGTCATTATTATATACGAAAAACAATAATTATAGTGCACTGAAAATTAACTTTCATAAAAGTATGATGGTATGATTCAAAGGATTCATTTGTACATCGAAACCAATTAATTAATTTTAATTATTTTTTTATAAATAACTTGTAGAAAACCATGTAGTTCGTCTTTATTTTTACAAATCATTACCAACTTGTCAAGTTTTTATGGTTAAATGTGATTTACTTTATTTGGTATCCTTCCAACTATATTTAAATTATATTTATTAAAATACACATTATTTTAAATAGTTTATTTTGATTAAATTAAAGTAGAAACAAAAATCTCTCATTAAATGTCTCAGCCTTGTTTAAAATCTATTTATTTGGCACGAATTGCATGGTTAAAAAAGCAACAATAAAATTATTATCCCAGGCCTGGCTTCAGAAGGGAAAGAAGGGCTGATAAAATAAATGAGCACGAATACCATGTCGCATAAATCCTTATTTAACTGTGTAGTTGGACACGTACTATATTAAGTGTAATATTTGTCAGAAAACCAAAACGCGTACTTTAAAATCAAGTTTTGCGTAATTTTTTTACAACTATGTTGCATGGGAAATATCGTAATAATAAATTGTATTCTGTCTTTTAATTGACACAATTCAAAACTGAAATACTACAAATTAACTAGGTATTCAAGTCATCATTGTACCAATAATAAAACGTCCTGAAATTAAAATTATTATTATCGTTAAAATAATAGATGAATATTTAAAGTAAATTTATAGTCTATGCATATAAGATATATTCTGTCAAATGTTTCAGCTATACAAAGACGAAATTAAAATGAGAAGGTATTTCAATGGTTACTGCAAAACTTACAGCTTTAGTCCACTCAGACGTAACGTCCTAATTAATGTGCGTCTCTTTGTGAAATATAAATTGTCTTTTCATTGGACATTTTATGCAACATACATTAATTTTGATTATTATTTTGTCTGACCTATCAATAAAATTTACATTTTTCTCAAAGTGCGTATCATACAGTGTGATATTTAAAATAATACATCTCTAATTTTTATAAACATATTATGGTGAGTGGATCACTCAATTGTGTCATAATGTACACATGTAGCAACAATATACGTAGTCTTCGTATCCTGTTCGTATTTTCTTTTTATTTGTTAATATTCATGAAGTATCTACACACACACACACACACTATACTTTTTCAAGTTATCCTTACTATAATTAGTTCGAGATTAATATATAACACTTTTTAAATATTTTGAATTATCAAATAACCAAACTCAGCACATTATTTATTATTGACGTATATTACTCTTGTTTAATTAAAAATTGGAGAACAAATTCAAATAAAATATTGGTAGATTGGTCACTAATTAAAATTCTTCAAAAATGTTATATTTAATTGTTATTTTGCAAACTACATATATTAGATCACTGCATTTAAACGGAATAAAATTTTAAATATTTATAAAAATCATAAATTAATTTTATAATAATATTTTTAGTAGTTTTCGTAAAATAGATCCTAAACAGTTTCAAATTGTTGAACAAAAAACATACATAGTAGGTATATATTTGAAAATTAAACATAATGTATCAATATGCAGATTAAATGTATAATTTATTAAGTACAGTTCAGTACATAGTAAAAATGTATAGGAATTCGATAGTAAAAATAAACTTAGGTATTCAATTTAGAGTCAATAAAAAACAGATAAATATTTGGCGAAATCCCAACTAAATCCGATAATGAAAGTGTAATAACTGTTGAATGGTAACTACAACTAAATGTTTTAAGACGCAAAGCCTACCTCAAGGTATAAAGCTTAGACAACTTTAGTTTAAAATAACTTTAAATAAAGTAATAAATTAAAAATAATAATTGTTCAAACGCTACGGAAAAGGGAAATCAATTAATATTATTTTATAGAAATGTATTTTTGTGTTACAGGATGAAGCTACTCGTAGGTATGTATGGCAATCGTGATGATATTACATTGTCGCGTTTTCGCTGATCAATATTCATAACTGCACAATCAAAATTGGCCCTAACTCTATGTTCGTCAATTAATAATTCAATTTAGAACTTCCGTCGAACCCTTTCTATATTTTCTCTTGAAACAATCGATAATTATTATCTGTCCAAATAGAACATAGCCCAGAATTATCTAAAAACGTATAAGTATAAATTTCTTTTTTTTGTACTCGATTATTTTTTAATGTTATTTTGTACCTATCATTATTCATAAGAAGTTACTAGTTACCAATCGCGGTATAGCGTTTTATTTATATGCTCATCATTTTTTTGATTTATATATATAAAAAATAAAAATATTGATACTTATAAGTATATATTTAATGGTTCCTTCATTTTCAAAACGAATTTATAATTTAACATACAAATTACTAACATATTATTTTCCTGTTATAATATCTATTAAAGTTAAATCTATTTTAAGTAAATGGTTTATATGTTGTTTGAATGAACAAAATGAATTATATAAAAACGATATGATTTAATGGTAAAATATTATTTTAAATATACAATATCAATAAATTTCCAATAACATACTACTCATATGTTGAATGTAATGTTGTAAAAAATATACTATCTATCTATCGTTATGTACGAATATCGACTTAGGAATTAGAACTAATTGTAATATTATAACTTATAAGTAAGGTTGGGAGTTTGATGCAATATCATTTTTTTTTTTTTTTTAGTGTTCCAAAATATAGGACTGTAAATAAAAAATGTGTTTTGGGTAATACTAATTATTTTAAACAAATTTTTTTTTTTGTTGAATTTTTTGACAAACGTAACCTTTAAAAGTATTTTTAGGGCATTTTTTGATGATTTTATAGAATTTTCTTAGTTATGTATTAGAGCATTTTTTACAATTTATTCATGCAGTGAACAGTGAAATTGTTGCGATTGACATGAGATTAATAAAATTATATGTTATAAGTCATAGTTCTATTGGATTTATTTTTGATTACACTACCCATAAAGAACTAATTATGATTATCAACTTTTAATATCATTTATACGGGACATACTGTAAAACTTTATTTTTTTAAGATTTAATTTTCTGAAAAAAAAAAAGGTTAGTATTTAATTTAATATACTTAAATTTTTATTATGTTTTATTAACTTATTTTCAATTAGACCCTAACTGGCACAACGTGTTTAGAACATTTTTCCTAAATAATCCTATATAATTCACACTAATATTTGATTTTTAAATTCTGCAATAGAAATATTGCTTCATTTAATTGATTTACAATTTAAACCGAGTCCCAGATTAATAATCACATACGCATTAGTGTGTTAATTTAGATTCCCTATACTTGCGTATATGTTTATTATTGTAATTTACCTTTAGAAAAAGGTTTAAAAATAAGTTTACCAATTTTACTTTTCCAAAAAGGCATTAGACAATTTAAAAAAAAAAGCTCTCTAAAAATAATGTGTTTAATTTCCAATCTAAATTGAAGAAATGTTAGAACATAGAAATGTATCCACTTACTTAGTTAAAGTATCAAAAATTACGCTAGCTCAAGTAATATGTACTCATAAAAAATTTTTTTTTTATTTTGAATGAGGTAATGCGTCCAATGTATAATAAACATTTTTATAATAATGTCTTGTTTTATTTTATCAACCGAAACTATGAATGCTAATTTAAATAAAACACGGTACCTAAGAAGAACTATTTTTTTCCAAAAACATTGCATATATTCTATATAGTAATTATTATTCCTATCTTATAAGTTATAACAATAAAAGTCAATATTATCGTACTGTAGGATGGTGTGAATATGAAACTAAACAATTTCGAAAATATCAAACCTCTAAAAATATTTCAAGATGTCAAGTCTTACGATTATAATTTAAATACACATTGATTACAACAACAAAAACTAGACTTATGTACTTATTCGTGTTTTTCAGTGATTTTTTTTTTGTTTTTTTTTCTGATTATCTTGAAAATTAAATAGAATTTGTTATTTTTTACCCCACCTCATCCAAAATACCAACTAGATACAACTTGTTACCAGTAACCACAATCAACGTTTAAAATTAAAACATTTTTACTACTCCAAAAGTTGATGTCTGATAACAAAGTGACAGACACAAAAAAAATTTAAAACTATATCATTGTAAAATCCAATACTTGTTCCACTTAGAATTTATTTAAAACAATAACAGACTAACGAAACGATTTTCCAACACGCGACTTTCGTAACAAAATAACACGTGTAATAAAATATCCTTATATTACTACAGGGCCTAACTAAATAAAAATAATATTTTGGTTATATCTTTAAAATAAAACGATGATGTCGTAAACTATTACCGGTGGTACGTATAGAACCAGCTCAGTGTACATTGTCAGTGGAATTTTCTGCACATTTTTATGTTCTACATCATAGATAGGTAGATACGTATATAGTATTCGTAAAAAATATCATAATATTTGCTAGGTCCCCCTCGATGTCTCTAGATGTACAGTGTGCGCAACATATTTTATACAATTACAATATGTCATAACGTAGATGATATTTACAAAATATTTTGACTTTTTTCGAGTTATTTATAGACATTTGAAATTGTTTTATTATTTTTCTATAAATATTGATAAAAAAATGTTTGCTAAGTCAAAAAGCTTAACAATATATTATAAGATTCTTCATGAGTTTTTATAATAGCAGTTGAAAAATATTATACAAACGTTATATTTTTTTATAAGCATTTAAAGTTCAAATTTTAACAAAATTCGTCAAAATCATGAAAATTTGCAAAATTATTTTGTAGTTAAAAATGTATACAATCATTAGTTTTTATAGATAAGGATTAAAAATTTAAACAAGGTTTCACACAAGTAGCTCATACTGTAACCAAAAAATCTAAAAAAAAAATAAGAACATAGTTTTTTAAATACATATTCTAAATTTAAAATTCAAATTTTGATGAAATCATATATTTAAACGAAGAATAACGATTTTAGTTATTATTTAAAAATATTACTCGTGGACACTTGAAACTTTTAAAACTTATATTTTATATGCACAATGACATTTTCAAATGGAATGTTCTTGGTAAAAATTACTTCAATCTACTAAAATTAAATATTTTAATAGCAATATCATAAAATATACTTAGTAATGTATTAATGTATAGGCTGACGCTCATAATCGTTTTTCGTCTGCAATGATTTTATATTGTTGAATTCAAATTTAAAACACCATTACAGTGACTCACACAATATTTAATAATACAGCAGACTGGTACCTACTTGTAACTTTTTAGATTCTGAGCAGAGCAAAGAATATATTAATCTTACAATGATGTCTGTTTTTTTTCTTTTTTTTATCTGTTACCACGTTTAAGGGCAGTAAAAGTTTTCAGATTTTCTTCATTAGCATTTTTTCCATTAGGAAAGTAAATTTAGTTGGTATTTTGAGGGTCAGAAGTAAAAAATTCTTTATAGTTTTGAAATGTGTCGGAAAAACAACAAAAAAATTAAGGGAAAAACGGGAATTTTTACGCGAAGCCAATTTTTGAGAAAATCGATTTTGTTTTTTGATGTAACACTAAAAGAAATCACAGTAGATATATGACATTGTTATCAAATATTTATATAAGCATTTTCTGTACATCATAAAATTTTCAAAACATTTTGAATTTTTTTGAGCTATTTATAAGCATAATGAATTTTTAGGTTTTTTTTTATTTTTATTTTTTTATTATTGCAAAAAAAAAATTTCAGTCAGTCAAAAAACTTGAAAATTGAACACAAAGTTCTTCATAACTTATTATAAGTGAAAATTAAAAAAAAAGTTCAGCGTAAGTCTTTGATAGTTTTTTATAAGCGTCTAAATTTGAAACTTTGAGAAAACACGTACAAATCACGAAATTTTGCAGTTAGGAAATTTAAAAAAAAATTTCTATTCAAATCTGAGATTTGAAAATTCAACACAAAGATCTTTATAAGTTTTTTTATCTTTCTAAAAAAGGAAAAAATTACTGGAAAGTCTAAATAATTTTTTATGAGCGTTTGAAATTGGACATTGGATATTCAATAATTTTCTCTGGGATCGATTTTCTTATAGTTGATGTAATTCAAAAAGGAATAACCGTAAACATTTGAAAATTTTATTAAATATTTAGATTATCATTTTCTATACACCAAAAAAATTTAAACTTATTTTGACAATTTTTAAGTTAATTGTAGGCTTAAGAAATTTTTGATTTTTTCTAATTTTTTTTCCTTAAAATATCGACAAAAAAATTCTTTGGGTTAAATTTTTTGAAAATTTTATATAAAATTCTTCATAAATTTATAAATAGTAGATTAAAATAATAAAAATACATAGGGATAATTTTTTTTTATAAACATTTAAACTTCGAATTTTGACAGAAATTTATCATCGAACATTTGCAAATTGTTTTAGAGTTAAAAATTTATAAAATGTTTAGTTTTTATAACTAGGAATTGAAAATTCAAAACAAGATTTTTCGTAAGTTGTTGTAAATGCAGTTTTAAAAATATTTTTAATACAAATGCACATTTTTTTTTTATAAGCATTTATAGTTCAAATTTTAATGAAATTAGATATTTAAAACTTAAACGAAGGATAACAATGTTAGTTATTTCATTGTAATTTAAAAATATTATTCGTGGGCACTTGAAACTTTTAAAGTATATCATTATATTTTATACACTTAATTAATTTTTCAAATGAAATGCTCTCTGTAGAAATGAATTCAACTTACTGTATTATGAATAGCAATAAAATCTTAAAATAGATACACTTAGTTATGTAGACTGACAGATCGTCTTTGCTCAGAATCGTTTTTTGTATACAATGATGTATATCATTGAATACACATTTAACACATCCATGAAAGTGACCCACTCTATATCTACTTTACACCAGAGCCATACTCACTTGCCGATCTTTTTTTTATTGTGTGGTGGACATTTTTCCACGCAAGAGAAGTTCTGCAGTTTAATGTGCTTGTTTTCGTTTACAAACTAATAAATAAAATATTATTGTTTTATTGCCTTACAGTTATTTCCACAAAACGATCCAGGGAATTGAATGCTATGAATTTCTACTGTACGAAAATTCCGAAAACAGATTTAAATTTTTTGGTGCAAAGTGGAGAAAATAAGTACGATTGAAAAATGTTTTTTTATATTTCAAATGTTATGTACAAAATGGTTTCCAAGTCGTGAAATGGTTGAATGTCCGAAAAATTAATGGTTTCATATACACACGACATGTACATGTAAAAAAAATAAAAATATGTACCTGCGAAAATCATTAACAAAATAATATTATAGCTAGTGCACGGCACACATAATAATAATAATAATATCAATCTAATATTTTTATACGTTCTCGTGACCTGCCATCGATAATTTCACCGGCTCGAGACACACATACATCGGGGCCCCGATTAATATTCAGCCGCGCTCCGGACAGGTATAGCTGTCGAAAACGTGATTAAACGGGGGGGACATCCTATTCGCGACCCGTACGCGACTCCCCCTCCGGCAACAGGTCTTCGGGCTCGGGGTTACTATATAACCCAAGGACGCGGACAACCAGACACCACACTCGCACCACCACACTCGGTAGTCGCACACACAGACATAGACAAAGCATATCCACGTCATGGCTCGATTCTCGTGTTTGCTCCTGTCCACCGCCGCATTGATTACCGTCGCGTACGGATCGCCGCTGACCAACGACAGACTTCACGTAAATATGACAAAATAACGATAGCGATCGGTTCACACGTTTACGGGCACGGTGGATTGATATCGCTTTAATTTTTTTTTTAAATTATTTTTAAAATTTCGTCGATTTATCACAGGATGGCAACAACGGAGACGATCTAGGAATCACTGAACAACTGCAAGAGCTCATCGAAAAGCGAGACGTGTCCGTAGAACTCGGAGGCGCCACCGTCACCTTGTCGCCCAGAAACTTGGACGAGAACGAACTGGGTCTGACCTTGAGACTTCCCAGCTCCGCCGAGCCAAGAAGTACGTATAACACTCGCGGTATACGACCGTTATAATAACGATTATGCGTTACACAATCGTACTAACGACACCCCCTTCCCCCCCCCATCTCGTTCCAGGCAAACGTCATAAGCTTAAGAAGATCCTCATGCCCATCATGGTGTTCGTTATGCTCAAGGCGCTCACACTGATCCCACTCGCCATCGGTGTTCTGGGCTTGAAGGCATGGAACGCGCTGCAACTGTCGTTCTTCTCTTTCGTCATATCCATCGGGCTCGCCATCTTCCAGCTGGTGAAGAAGGCTTCCGAATCACCACCATCGCTGACCACCCACGACGCCGGCATCTACGGCGCCCCACCAGCGCACTACGCCAGGAGCGTCCAAGAACACGCCCAACAGTTGGCCTACGGTTCCAACCAAGTCAGATAGGTACGAAACGCGATATAACTGATAACTTAATAGGAATAAACATAAATCGTGGCTTGGCGCGACGCGTTGGCTGCTACCAGTTGCATTCTGCGACTGAGAGTAGGCAACGCCCGCTACTACTAGTTCCCGGATGGGTGACCATCCGGGTTTTGTAGTAGTAAAAACCTTGCCACACATACACACACGTGTTAAAAACCCTACAGTACCCTCCCCCACAGTGCCACAGGCTCATGACCTTAGTTGTCAAAGCCTCCACCCCCCCCCCCCCCCAAAAAAAAAAAAAACAACCATAAATCACAGATTTTATATAAGCTGTGCATAAATATTATACTCTCTTCCCCGTGTATTTACTTGTACTGAACTTGTGTACAGGGCGACGATGATGTCGTTTTGAGTGTATCTATGCAAAGATATACTGCAATAACCATTGCAAATAACTTTTTGATATTTACGATCGTTTTTTTTCATCGTTTCAGACGTTTTCCAACTACACTGACACGATTTTCATCGCGAATCGTGTGTGTGTGTGTGTGTGTGATTATGTGTACGTGCGATTTATGTCATCCCATCGCCACTGTGTCTTTGCACATCAATTATACTGGAATAGAACAACATTTATTTATTTCGACTATTTATTATTATTATTATTATTATTATTATTATTTTATTATTATGAATCACGAATGGTTGTAAATACATTTTACTGAATGCCCTTATTGTTTGTAAAACCAATTACTGCAAACCCTATTATTGCTTCCGATTGAAAAATATTATAGTATATTGTTTTTAATTTAATTATGTGTCATTATAATGCTGTTATTATCCCTATAATTTTTCCTTTCCAAATCGTTTCATAATTTATGACACAACTTTTGGGAAATATTGATCCAAACTATCGTTTACAAATTAAAAAAATAAGCTAAAGGTACACACAAAATCACGAGTTATTAACCCGAAACGATGATTAATTGTATAAAGTTTATGGTTATAAAAATACCTAAGAGTATCCATTATATTGTTCGATAAAACATTAATAAAAAAATGAATGAAAAACGTTTTATACATTTATTGATCAGAGTAAAAATCAATCCTGCACATTAAACATTATTATTATTATTATTATTTCATTGACGTCCTTTTGTTTTTATTAAATGTAATTTATTATAAGTGTGAGATTAAATCGCAAAATATATGATTATAAATAATTTTTTTTAAGATGCTTTTAGTAGAGTTTAGTTTAGTATTATCTACAATTCTACAAATGGACAGACAATGTTTATGTATGCATTGTGTATATACAAAATAATAACTATCTTCTGCTGTCAAGACATTTTTTTAAAAATAATTATTAATACGAAAAACGTGTGCTCAATTTCGGTAATTCCAGTATGCTGATAAATCTTTTAATAATTTGTGTGCTTTTTTACATACCTAACAAATATTATTAGATAAGGTATATGTAAAAGGTGATATTATTTTTAAATCCTATAACTTTTTTGTTCCACTCCATTAAACACCTCAAACACGTTGAACATTTTACAATGTTGAAAATAAAAGAACGATAATAATAAAACAAAATCACCATTGTTTTGATGTTCGAAAACATTGTTGACCGTAATTAAGTGTATCTGGTTAAATAATAAAAACTTATATATAGTAACAACATAATGTTCGTAAATATGGTTCGAATAATACTTATTTGCCATCAACAGTCATCATAACAATACTTGTGATAAAATAGTTTTGATTCAGAATGAATGTATGTATATCAATTGTTAAAATGGTAAGTTGTAACAAACAAAATATTTGATTTCAGTAATTTCCAAAATTATTTTCCAACATAATATTATAAATATAATCTAGCTATTTGATTTTGTTTTTTATTTTTTATTAAACATAACCCTCGGCAACAAAGGCCATTGGGATTTTCAAAAAAGTATTTACAATATAAAAGTATACAATAAACGATTATAAAACTTGTACAATATTTATTTTACAGTTTATTTTGTAATTTTGATGTGTTGATGAAATTAACTATTGATTTTTATGAGTTCAGAAAATTGCTAAGTGATGTGAAAATATGCTCTGATAAATTAGCTTTTTCCCTTTATTTTATTAATTGAGCCTTAACACTGTAACTATAAATAATAATAAACGAAAACTAAAAAATACCATCGTATGTCATAATAGTTTATCTTGAAATATTTTGTATACACTTTGATGAAAAAAAAACTAGAAAACTCTATTGAATAGTAGATTTTGAGTGAATTTTATCATTGAGTAGGTCACCATAATAGATATGGTAAATTTGAGCTCAATAATTGCATACGAAAAACGATTCTGAGCGGAGACAGTGTGTCTGCCTTTATTTTTAATTATATTTTAACTTATTTATATTACTAATAGTAATTTATTATTCTGTTAATAATACGGTGTAAATAGGTAATAATTTAAAATTAATCTAAATCTTTTTAAAACATCATATATTTTAATATATTATTAACTAAATTATGGAAGTACAACATACAAAATACGTTATTATTATTAGTTATTACCTTATAAGAGAATATACCACGTAGGTATCATAAAATGGTGTAAATAAGTCCATGATATAAATTGTGTAAAGTTAGACTAAATATTTTGAGAGTTTCATCACTTTTATCGAGTATTTAAAATAAAAATACACGTAGTGGTGAAAAGTTTCAATTCAATACAGTTAATATATTTTGAATAACAACAAAATAACTAAAATTGTTAAAGGAATAAACGTTATTTTTTGTTAAAATATTTAATATTATCAAAATTAGTTTAAATATCCAAAAAATAAAATTGTACACATTTATTCATGATTTTTTTAGGTTACTAAATGACCTACTTATCAAGTATTATATTTGCTAGCTTAAACTATATGAATTGAAAATGTTATTCATTTTTAACTACAAAATAGCTTGTACATTTTTGTGATTTTGACGAATATTTGAACTTAAAAAGCTTATAAAAAAAATTTCGCAATGTATTGTTGATATTTGAACATTGAAATAAGTACAATATATAAGTAACCTTAAATGTTGCAAATATCTAAGATTTATATTTTTTAGATAATAAACTAAAATTATTAGAATATAAATTGTTAATATACGTTTGAAATTTTTAATATCAAATGTTGTGAAAAAATTAACATCAAATGTCATTAAAAATGTGTGTGCTTTACTCTAAACTTTTTTTTTCAGTTAATTAGTTAATAACATTCATTTAGGATTTCTTATTAATTTTATCAAGGCTTAGGTATGAAAATTAATACTTGCATAAATATTTAATTAACAAAATATTTTCTAAATTTCATAGTTTTAACTAATTTTGTAAAAACTTTGAACTTTGAAAGATTATAAATAAAAATTGTGACCATATATTTTTGATATTTTTAATTATATATTATTTTAATAATATAACAATTTTATGATACATAAATAAAATAAAAACTAAATAAGTCGAAAATTTCAATTACTAATAAATATTATAAAAAGTGTTAAAATATTTTAAAGATTATTATGATTATATTAAGTAAACACAAATTTTAAAGTTAAATAAATATTTGAAGTCTTTGCAGTTATTAATTTTTAAATAACAAAAAAAAAAATCAATTTTGTCAACCAAAAAATGATCCCTGTTCTAAAAGGTAGACGTTAGACACAAAAATAAAATATAACGTGCATAATCATAAAACCAATACCTACAATCATCGCTCTGTTCAAAATTTATAATGTTATTATAATTTTAATATAATAATATCATAGTCTATTATTTCATACATTTACTTATTAAGTAAAATCAACTGCTGCATTGATTTTCATTTTTTTGTTATAGATCACTCTTGGATCATCACAAGTTTACTAAAATTGTTAATTTAGTAAACTAGAAATCATTAAAGTTTCAGTACTATGTAATAAATACTAACATACTTTGATTATTATACAAACATTTTTCAGAGCTTTTGACGTAATAGTATAAGAATTGTAGTAGGTGTAATCTTACAAATCTCATATTTATTTATGCAATTATTTACGAATTTATGTTTGAGTAGATACCGTAATGTATTCGTACAGTCGTACCTACTCGTTATGCATATAGTGTATATGACAACAAAAGTCATTGGAAAGACAATACTATAAAGACAATACAAAACAGTTTTATCGGCTATTCATCATTTCAATCATTTTTAGATAACTTATTTATTTTTTTCTAATTCTTAGATAACCATTTCACTTCTTCTATTATAATATTTAGCTCAATTTATTTTAAATGCACATTATACATGACATATAATAATAAAAATCGTGTACGAACAATCAAAAAAAAAATAAAACACACATTTTGTGTTTAGGAAACGTTAAAACACAAAGACAAAGTGTTATATTTTGAACGGAACGATGATATATTGATTTTACAAGGATGTGTGTGTGTGTGTGTGTGTGTTTTTATATGTTATCACCTTTTGGGACAGTAAAAATGATTCAAACTTCTACTTCAGCATCTTTTGTGATGAGAAAGTGAATCCAGTTAGTACTTTATGGAGGGGGAGGGGTTAAAAGTAAAAAAAATCCAATATTTTTCAAAACCATAACGAAAACAAATAAAAAATGAAGAAAAAGCAGAACATTTTACGCAAAACCAGTTTATGATAAAATTGATTTTGTTTTTTGGTGTTACTCAAAAACGAATAACCGTAAATACCTAAAATATTTCCCAATGTTGATATAACCATTTTAAATACATGATACAATTTTCCAAATATTGACTCTTTTTGAACTATTTGTAGGCATGAAAAATTTTCGTTTTTTTTCTTTTATTGTTGATGAATAATTTTTTGTTCGGTAAAAAAATTTGAAAATATAATAAAAGATTTCTAATAAGTTCTTATTAATAGAATTAAAAAAAAAGTTAAGCTGGCAAGTTCACAATAATTTTTTTTTAAGCGTCCAAAGTTAGAATTTTAATAAAATTCATCAAAATCTCAAAAATTGCAAATTGTTTGAGTTAAAAATCCGGTTATGATATAACATATTTTATTTATTAATATAACATAATTCTGAAATCTCATTTGCTTCCTTTTAGATTCTAACAGGAGCAAAGAATGTATGGATTTTACAATGATGTGTTTTTTTCTGTTTGTCTACAGAAGAAATTGTGGAAATAATACTTCAATTTTTTTCATCAATATCTTTTATGATGGGAAAATGGATTCATTTTAGTTGGTACTTTAAGAGGTCAGTTTTGAAAATTCTCAAAAGTTTTTAAAAGCACTGGGAAAAAAATAATAACGGGACTTTTACGCAAAACTGGTTTTTGACAAAATCAATTTTGTTTTTTTTTGGGGTCAATCAAAAAAAAAAAAAAAAATGACTGTAGATACATACAATTTTCATCAAAAGTTTATAATAATATTTTTTTATTATTTACGAAAATAAATTTCAATTCCAAAAGAAAAAAAAATATAATATACCTAAGTAAAGAATGAAAAAAACAACGAAGAATAATATATTAATTAACTGTGTACTTGAAATTAAAAATATATATATATAATATGACATAAATATTTGTGAGTACAGTATATAAATAAACATAGGCAAGAGAAAGTAGGGAGAAATAATATGAACAAATAGATATAAAAAAATTTTCAATCAGTTGAAAAACTTAATTTAATACAAGATTTTTCATAATTTGTAGTAAATAAAAATTAAAAAAAAAGTTGAGCTTAAGTCTATAATAGTTTCTTATATACATATAAACTTAAAACATCGACAAAATACATAAAAATCATAAAAATTTGCACTTTTTTTTTATTAAGAAATTTATAAAAAAATGTACAAGTATTTTACGGTGTAATCAAAAAATCATAAAAATATATTTACATGATTGATTTTTAGTTCAAATTTGAACAAATTAAAATGAAGAATAACAATGTTAGTTATTTTGTTGTAATTTAAAAATATTTTTTCTTGGTGCTTGAAACTTTTAAAGTATATTATTATATTTCATACACTTAATTAAATTTTCAAACGCATTTTTTTCTGCAAAAATTAATTTTACCTACTTTATTATTAATATTAAAATAAAATTATTTTAATAACAATAATATCTTAAAATATACTTAATTATATAGGCTGACAGACCTTCTACGTATAGAATCTTTTTTCGTATACAATGATTTATATAATTGATTACAAATTTAACACATCCGTGAAAGTGATCTACTCGACACCTAGTATTGTACAGTAGAGTAAAACTCACTTGTTAACCTTTTTTAATTATGAATATATTTACGTTTAAAAACATAATTTTGATATAAGTACTTTATTAATGTTAAAAATCTAGCTATCACGCACTGCTATAATAACATACTAGGCATCGATTGAATTTGAAATAGGATACTTTAATGATTAATCAATATTTTAAATTTAATTTAAAGATAAATCATTGTTTACAAAAAACGATTCTGAGCGGAGAAGGAGTATCTATTTCTAAGTTTATCTATTTTTATTTTGTTTAAATTTGTATTTGTCATTTACTTTTCTATAAAAAATACAGAATGATGAATTAACTTTTCATTGAAAATATTGCATATATTATAAATTATTATAGTGCTTTTTATAATATAATTTAGCTATCAATTTATAAACGGCAATTTCAGCATATAGTGCCGCAAAACCTGCGTATGTTGAACGTGAGGTTAATAAGGTTAATAGTATAAATTATTCAAAATGATAACCAAAAGTAAAAATTGATATATCGATTGGGTGGGCCGTATAATATTTTAAAATATTAATAATTACTATTACGAAATTATAGTAAAGTTAATAGTTGTAGAATACTGGGCCTCATACCTCTCGATCCGCCACTATGACTTATACCACCTAACATCAAAAATGTTTTATCATTAATCTAAGAAATAACATTTAAAAAACACATACACACACATCATTGAAACATTTGAAACGTTAAAACATTCAATGCTTCGCTCAAAATCGAAAAACAGATAAAATTCAGATAACTTTATATTGAATAATGTTGTCAAATAATATTAAAGCACCGAATCAAATTGTATTGATATTCATTAAATGACAATTTTTTAAAATTATTAAAATAGGCACTACATTTTATTCATACGAAAATTGAAATAATTTTTAATGTCCATCAACATAATTTTTAAACACAGATTATGAAAAGTACCTAAACTGAAATCTAAAATTATAACTCTATACTTATTATTATGCGTACCAAACTTATTGTTTGTTCACCTCGTATTGTATTTATTGTTCGGTGTTGGGCATATTAATTTAAAGCCATATTATGCTTGCCTACTTATGATGTACGTGCAAATGTTTTGATTTAATAAATACCTATCATACCGCTTTAGTCTATAATAAAATAACATAAATAAATATAATTATAATGCTTCTGACTCATGAATGAAATATTATCGTAGTATCTAAAATATTGCTAAATTCTAGACTATTTTTCTATAAGATTTGTTTGGAAATGTATTTTTCATTTACTTTTTTGAAAAATATTCATTTATAAAAAATATAAACTACTAGAAAAATAAAAACAATTAACACAGGCATAAAAATATAGGCATTGCGTTTAGTATTTCCTCGGTTCTATTCGATCATCAAACACAATATATTATTATCTTGTCTTTTTTGTTATTATTTAAAATTATTCTATATATTACATGCTTTAAACTTTAAATTAAACAAAAAATGTTTAAAAGTTTAGATAATTCAAAAATGTTATGTGACTATACAAGAACTTAATATTTAAATAATTGAATGTTTAATTATCTCAATATTTTTTTTTTTTAATATATATAATATTTTTCAAAACTATCTTTTGTAGTTTAGTTTTTTTGGCTTTTGTAGTTTTAGTTTTAAATTATTAAGACATTATATTTAAATCCATGACCATCTATGTACTCATTCCTGTGTTAAAAAATCTTAAATTATTTATTCATTAAAGAAAATTTTTAAAAACCATACAAACACAATAATAAATATATTTTTATTCTAATACATAAAACTAATACATCACCATATTTTGCTTCGATGTGAGCAAAACGAGTATAATACCAAGTAATTCGTCTGTAATCCGTACAAATATTATAAAATGTATATGATAAAAAAAGTCATTTATTATTATTTTTAGTAATATATTTTAATGTATGTAATTATTTTATATTTCTTTAGTTTTTAATTTTAAACTCTTTTAATGTTTCGCAAAATAGTTTATGGATTTTAATTTTTTTCTTCTTTCTTTTTCTCCTTGATGTTTTGGTGTTGTTTATAATTATTATGAGCTATTTATCCATACACGCTATATTATATGGTACGGTTTTCGTTATCTTTTCAAATATGTTTTACATGCAAGATGCAAGCGTAGTTATTTGCAAAAAAACAGCTTAAATGTGCTTAAACTTAATTTTCCAGACGCGCAAACAATTTAAATAAATATTTTTTTAAAAAAATTTACAGTAGCCTATCTAAACTCGTATTTAAATATTGTAAAACTATAATTTAGTTTATATTGTTATATTATAAAAAAAAAATCAAAGTTAAACACAATAATTATAAAAATATATTTGAAATACTTTATCAATATTCTATCACATAAGGATTGTATTGTTTAGCTTATTTTATATTTTAATACCGGTTAGTCTTACTAAAAATAGAAATATAAAATATTTCTTTCACTCCGCATTAAATTATAAAACAGTATTAATTTTTTTTACCTTTAATACTAAATATAATACAAAAAAAATCATAAAAGAAACTTATTCACTTCAATTTGATATTATTATATAATATTATTAATATAAGTATAAAAATAATATGATGCTGAATTGTATAATTAATTTTTAAAATAAAATTATTATTTCTTTAACCATTGATGTTGTATAGGCATTTATACTGTATGAATATTATTTCGTTTATACTTTTATACACAAAAAAGTGTTTACAATTTGAGCGTTTAAATTGTTTTTATATTTAAAACACAGTAGAGATATTAAATATAAAGAACAAATAGCATTTAAAAATTTTAAATTTGAATGCATATTTCAATCAATGTATTGGACGTAAAATAAGTAAAAACTGATAGAACATAATCAATCCAGGATATTACGTGATATTGCATCTACGTTTTAATCGATTTCTAAAAATCGGAAGAAATCGAAGGTGGTATGAATAAATCATCGTCCAAACATCCGTATGTTTTCAAGTTCGCTAAATATTTCATATATTTAAAAAAAAAAAAATTATGGATCAATCAATCAATTTTTTTTATAGGTTTACGTAAAATTTCGTCCTTCATGAAGACCTCATAAGTTCCACCCGTTAATAAGACTGCAGCTACTTACTAAAAATGTGACTGGAATACATTTCACGGCTTAACAGAACCTCATCGAAGATTCAATAGTGTGTCTAGAAATTTGGTTTTAAGATGTCATAAAGAGGACTGAGAAAATATCGAATACGATCGTTGTTCTGGAGGGCCGTCAAAAACAAGTGGCGTTCACTCAACCTAGTCCTGATATTGAAAAAGAAAATCGGCCGGACGAATATGCGGTTCATAGAATTTGGATATGAGTTTTTCTTCTGAAGCTTGCGTGTATATCGTTACGGAATTCAAGTATAAAATAATACAAGACAAGACGATACGATTTTCGTCAATCGCATTTGTAGTCACGGTTTGCCGCCGTCATTTGCATCGCGATCGCCGCCGTTTCACTTCGGACGTCATGTATGAGCGAACCCGAAAAGGACGAAGGACCCGCGTGCGTGCATAGAACGGCGGCCGCTTAGTATTCCGGTGGCGAAGCGCGTCGACCGTAATGCGGAGAGATTAGCGTATTTGTCACGCGCCACCCGCAACCGGTCGTCCGGCCATCCGTCGTTATGTTGGGCAGTGGGCCAGTGCCGGTGGTATATAATGCTGGCGCTGAGAGGCGTGGCCAAACAGTCGTTTACGATGCACAGCAGAAGAACATCGGTGTCCGTGTCGTCGCTCTCGGTGGTGGTGCTAGCCACGGTCGCAGTGGCCGTGGCCGGGGTCGCCGTCGCCGACCGCCCGGTCGACGGTCTGCTGGACAGGGTGCTGGACAGGTGTTCGCTGGGACCGGGAGCTGTGGGCTGTCTGAAGGGCAACGTGTTGGAATTTTTGCGGGATGGCCGTGCCGCTGACGTGGACGCCGACGGTGACGACGTAGACGCTGAGCTAGTGCGAGCGGCCGGCGCGTACATCGAGCGCCGGGTCAACGAACCGAACGTTCCAGGGACCGAGTCGGTGGTGCGTCCCGGACGGGCAATGGATAACGATGCTGCTCCCGCCGCCGCCGCCGCCGCCGCCGCGACAACTACAACCACAGCTAGAGGTTTGGATATTTTAAGTATAGTCGAATTTCTCAAGGTCGTCCGATCTGTGTTTAAATTTGTTCAGTCGTTAGTGAAGCTCAAACAATCCGAACTCAATATTGCATTTATACCGTTTGTAGCCGACATGGAAATGGGCATGATGCAAGATAAAATGCTGATGCCGCTCATGATGATGATGAAGATGAAGCTCAAAATGCTCATGCCCATAATGATGGCCATCGTTAGCATGAAGGCCACCAAGGCGCTGGTGTTGAGCAAGGTGGCCATAATGCTGGTGCTCGGGTTCCTCCTCAAGGAGTTCCTGAAGAAGTCTGGCATACCCGGACTCCCATTGCACCTGCCCGGATTCCCAGGACCCGCCGAGCCATCGTCCACATCCAGCCCTCCACCCATGTATGGCCCACCACAGTCTTCCGGTTACGAGTCGTCCAGTTCGTGGGAGCCCACGGGATACTCGAGCCATTCCTCCGACTCCGCTCATTCGATGGCCTACAACAGCTACCAGCCGTCGTTGTCGTCGTCTTCGTCCGGTTCATCGGCCAGCCTGTCGTCCACCAAATATTAAATTGGTCTTAGATTTATTTACTAGGTACCTTTACTAAATTATTGTTTGGATTTATATTATTATTATTTATTACTCAGGATTAGCTCAATTTATTTATTTATTTATTTCATGAAAATTGTTTGAAAACAAATATATCATATTTTCGTCGTGAACATTCCGGGTATTCTTATTCTCCGTCATAATAACATAATATTTAAGTGTGTGCCTGTCTCGTCGGCCATCTACAGAGTGTTGATTTGATTTAGAAATATTCCTTCGACGTAGTAAAAACACTATTATACACTCTGGAAGTCTTAATTTAAAATTATATAACATTTCGCACAAAGATAATAAAATTCGTTACGAACAAATTATTATACTTTATTACAAAAATACATTATGTAACCCATATGGTGTAAACTGTAATTAAGTGCGAAATAAAAAAAAAACAATTGCATTCACATATTATAATCACACAGACCATCATGTAGCTCAATGAACATTGTATTTAGGTGGATACAAAATAAATTATATTGTCTTATCATTTTTATACATTTTAAACTAATTAACTTTACAAAATGCATATAAAAAGATGTTAAGCACTTCTTTTTAGTTATCATTTATTAAGAGCATTTTAAATTCAGAGAAAATAAATTATAATTTTAATTTGTTTTTCGTGTATAAATATAAATAAGTTTTAATAAAAAAAAAAATAATAATAATTGGTATACATATATTTATACATACTTATTATATAAATTTAATGTTTTTTTTTCTTTTCACTAGGTCTTAAATACTTTGAATTTTTTACATTTTCAACTAATAAAATGTTTATAAATAACACATATTTTATCAGAGAACACCAAATATTTTTTGAAGTTTGAACATATTTCAAACATTTTTTCACTTATTACATAATTTACATAATACATTTTTTTTATTATTTGAAATTACATAATAAAACAAAGGCATTAACATAAACAACTATATATTATATATGAATGTATAAACATTTTTTAAAACGTTCAATATAAAAAAAAAATACATTATGTATATAATTAGAGTAACTCAATTGGAAATACAATAATTATTATAAATTAGTTATCTTTAATTTACCTCACGGTTTTTTTTTTATTATTATTATTTTATATCCCGTTATAAATATGTCTAAAAGTAAAATGACAATTAAATAAATTACTCATAATAGGTATAAAATTAATTAATTTAAATTATAGTCAATAGAAAAAAAATTAATTTTTTAGTAACGATATCGTTTCTTAGTACAAATTAAATGTGCGTGAAAATTAATCACAACCAATACATAATTCCTATTCATTTACACGATAAAAATCAATTCATGAATGTATTTTAAAATATAGCGAATAAGCCCTATTCTTTTTTTTTATTTAAATAAATCTATGAAGTTGCAATATTATTAAGCATCACATTTTAAAATGTTACCAATAGCATCTAGGTTTTGAAACGTCTACACCTTAGGTTCTATCTATTTTCCCGCACACAATAAATATTATTTACAAAAATAATGTATAATTATTATTACCTACTACCATAAATGTAGGTAAGTATATTTCTATTGTGATTATAAAATTTACCCAACGTCGTTAATAATAATATTATCATAAATCGTAATCTAACATTGCATGTATAAATTGTGTACCTATACAATATGCACCAAATGATTGGTTTGTTGGCAGTAATTTTATATTTCAATAATTGTATTGTTCTCGATATCTACAGTATCTATTTTTATTTCAACTTACATTTTAAACTTATCTATGGAATATTTTTTTAAGAAATGTACCAAGTAGAAATTACTCATTCGGATCCGAATACTGTTGGTTTTCATTAAAACACATGTGTTCTATTTCGTTATTGATGATATTTTCGCTACCGTTGACGACGTCGTTTATACTTTCTTCTGTCACGTCTGCTTCACCGTCGTTCGTATGAATTTTATTAATCTCGACGTACGTTTCGCTTTGAACATTTTCGACTTCCGCCCGCACTTCGCCGCTATTGTCATCCGTTGCCAAATCGCAGAAACCGCTTTTATTTTCAATAACTACATCAAAACCATCGATTTCTTTGGTTTTAATTTCGTCATCGATAATTAAACCATTCACTTCTTCCGATATATTATCTTCTACTTGAATACATTGGCTCTCCATATTTTCTGAAATTTCAATAATATTATTAACTAATTCTCCTTCAACGCATTTATTGTTGATTAGTTCGTCACAATTTGTTTTACGGTCGTCGTTGATTCCAATTTCTACTAGTGTATCGCCATTTGTTACTTCAGATAATATGCCATTTGTTTGGTCGCCGATCGTCATGTAATTAATTGACGTTTCGTCTTGCTCTTTTTGAGACTCTGATTTAACTCTTTTCGTTTTACTGGATGAAGGTGATTTATTTTTTTCGACAGGCATCGACTCGACTGGTACTGACGAGTTTGCCTGACTTATGTCCTCTTTTATTATTTTGCTGATTTCGGAAATGGGTTTTAACAGGGCGATCAGTACATCATCATCTCTTCTCTAAAATAAAAACGGTATGTATTTAGAAAAATAATTATGCAAGTCATCGGCTATAATTATTATAACACCAACAAACAAATAACATGACTATAGAGTCATATATATATATATATATATATATATATAGTATGCAAGTATGTTATCGATATTGTTGTTTCGATTGTGTAATACAACGACGTAGAGTAGATGTTTGTTGTTGATTGTACAGTCAACACAAATTTTCATTTAGCAATATTACCACACTACAAACAATTTTAATAAACAATGGCGTATGAGTCAGTAAAATGAAATTAGCATTTGCTTGAATCATTTGTTTAGCAATTTCTTGGTTTAGCGGAAATAAAACGTATCACAATATAATTAGTTGTAAAATTCAATTTGGGCCCCAAGCCAAGGAAAAATTCTGCTGGCACACACGCGATTGATGAACTTTGTCAAAAAGGGTTTTTTCACCTACGCCAAACAACAAGAAGGGACGAATGATAAAAAAAAATTTAAAAAATTACAATAATAAAAAACAGCATGTGCGTACATTGGGAACTTTAATTTCACAAAACGTTGCCAAAACATGTCTCAGTTTTCACATTACTGAGCAACAATAAAATGTCTAAAAAAACAGCACGTTACACGATATTCGGAAACGAGATGCAAGTATATACATTATAATATTGTAGAGAATCACGTGTGACCGCGCGGACTTATGTAGGTCGTAATCGTGTGGAAATTTATTGCGTTTGTATTATAATTTGTAAACGATTACTGACATTGGGACTGTGCGGAATCCGTATTTATTTTGTTTTGTCGAGGAATGCCGGTGGCTATGTGCCAGGGGACGCTCCGGCTTAATCATCACCGGCCATCGATCTATTTCTGTATTCAAGGTGGACACGGCCGTTTTAGTGAATTTACGATCAAATCCTATTTACTTATTTTAGGCCCATTCACAAACGCGCACGTATTTACGATCGCATCTACGCAGACACTTACTTGGAAAAGTATTTCCCGATCGAAATACACGAAACCACGACGTTTAGCTGCTAACAACAAACCCACCACTTTGTCTGATATTTTTGTGTAAATCTGAAAAAATTAAAACATTATAAAACATTTCATCACACGTTTTATGGAATTCGAATAGAATTTATTATTATTATTATTATTATAGGATATAAACTTTAATAGACACATACAATACTGCACCTGCATTTGCGCGCGGTTGCCAATCAATATGCATCAGTCTGAGAATACAATTGATCGGAAAGGACAATCGAATATTTTACTCAACTAGCGAATAATGATTATTAATTTCGTAAAAAAAAATCAATTTAAATGTCATGAGTTTCAACGGGGAAAATTTAACATCCACTCGTATACTTTATTTTATTAAAACTGTAGCAGCGGCATTCACCTGAAAAAGTTCGCCAAAACTGACAATTATTGTACCATCGTCGATCTGTTGGTCCTCATCGTTGGGGTCTCTCTTGTTTATATTGTACGTGCCGACATCGTGTATGACGGTGCACAGTTCCAAGATCTCTCGACATATATGCGACTTTGCTTTGCGTCCCCTCAAATCCGTTTTAGAGCCAGCTATAGGCCTGCGGAACATAATATCATTATGATTGAAACACGGAAAACTCGACAGAAATTTTTATTATAAAATAAATAAAATATTTGTATATATTATAATATTATATTATATTCATGTTTGTACTCACTTTCCGTATTCTTCCCGAGAAAATCGAGGCGACGGCGATCGTGACTGTTCGAATTGTTCTGAAAACGGGTTCAAAGACTGCGATTTCGAATGGCTATCAGCTTTTTGATTGAATTTCGAAACGATATCGAGAAAAGACATTGTAACGTGAAATTTTAATATAATATTAACAATAATTATTCGTGTACCTAGTGTATCATCCCAACAATATAGCACTATATAATGAACGCTCAACTGGCGGAATTGATGTATTTAAATAGAAACAGGCTGCCAAGAAATTCCGCGCAAAATCGTCACCGGCGATGCAAGAGAACCCACGTGGTTTATAATGTTTCTATTTTTTCGCAAACGTCACGAAACTTTACGAAACTCCACTCAGCGCCCGGCGCTTGCGGCCTACGTAACACGCGCGATTATAAAACATCACAAAATGGAATTTTTTTTTCATTAAACTCCTCGACACGAGCTACAGCATAGTGTTTAGAATAATATTTTCCCCGCTCCAGACATCGTACAGCAGCTAATCGATTCTGGCGCTGATCGTAAACGAAGTGCTTGCGATGTATCGTACGGAGCCAAAAAATATAAAATACGATATCTCAGTTCGAGTGGTTTTTATTCATAAAACCACTTTGGACCGATTTGAATGATTCAACAGCCATAACTCATCATCAACGCACTTGTAACTCGCATTTCGTATAAATGACGCGAGTCTAATACTGAACATTTTATCCGAAAGTCTATAATTTGACTACGTACTGCAGCCAGGGTATTTAAACGGCGAGCATTCTTCAGTTATTTGTAGCTAAACGAAAGGGATTTTGGCAAAAACATAACAGACATACTGCATTTTATCTCACCGGGTAATTGAACATTTTGGCACAAACACGTTTATAGTTATGATTTTCGGGTTGAAGAAATCCGGTTTATCGTAAAAATGTCTATACAGTGACATGATCATCTATAAAGTTATTCAGAATTATTTTTTAATCTTTCAAAGCATGTTGGATGATAGTATATGTTGTGCGTATGCTATAATATTAGATTTTAAATATAATTCACTCAAAAAACATAGACGGAGACAATAATAAATTTAATTTATTTTTAGTACGGATTAAATAGCACTAACATATTTTCCAACAATGTTTTACCTTCTTCATTAATGATCAACTAAAATTATAGTATATTATATGTTTAAAAATATTTATCAACCCTTAATAATAATTATTACATTAATCAATACTGCGTTTCTTGTAAATAAATATCTAAAATGATTTAAAAGTTTATATATAAGATTATGAGATTGATATAAGTTCTTAGACATAAATAACAAAAAACAAATTATAATTTATTAAAATAAATATGTATTTAAATGTTATGACAAACTAACTGCCTATGTATAATATTATTGTTATCGTTAATATATAACATATTAATATTCATTACCTAATGTTATTGATTTAATATATTTTTGTAATAAGTAAAATATGATTTACATAAACTTATAATTTGACTAATTTCTATTTATTATTTTGTATTTATCACAATCCTATAAAAAGAGAGTGTTTATACATTTTTAATTTTTTTCATAGATAAACAACATTCTAAACATAGATTTACATATTATTTATAACCCAAAACATATAGTTTGATAGTATTATTATTATTTTCATTACTTTTATTATTTGTTACGCCCTTAACTTTTTTTAATATTATTTTTGTTTTTTGAATTGTTGTATGCTCAAATTGAAGTCTTCAATCATATAGGTATCAATAATATATTTAAAGTGCGTTTAATAAATTAATAGTAGCAAACGAGATGAAAATATGCGAACAAAAAATATTATCAATATTACGAGTGTACTATATATTAATATATTAGAAAATATTTTGCTATAATGGCACTCACAGAAACTGTTTCTGAATGAAAATACCTAACACATGATCGGTATAAGATATAAAATTCAACTTTTCTTATTAAACTATATTTTTAATTATATATTACACGCCCATCAAATTAAATGTTACTTAGAACATTTTATAGAAAAAGATTTTTTCGTTTTTAAATAAATCAGTTCAGAAATATAAAGCAATATTTTGCTCATATACCTACTTGCAAATATTGAAATACCTCAAAATAATTTTATATTAACAATTATTGTTGGTATCGTTTTATATTTTTATACGACAAGACAAATAATATCAAGTTCAAAATTAGTTTTAGCAATATAATTAAATATTTTCAGTCTACAAAAAACGTATATATTTTTCTCCTAAAATAGTAGCTTTAAAAAAAAAAAAAAAATTACTAAATAATAACTTAAATAATTATTTACTCTAGCGTGCATTTAGAACAATAACTGTTAATTATCAGTGGCGTAGGGTACCAGACAGTGCAATTGCACTGTTTTCTTGTGGCGCCCGGGCATGTTTGAACTTCAAACCCCTAACAATATATATTGACAATTTGCAATATATTTAAATTTATGTAAGAGAAATGTGAGGACTGAAGAGCGTTGTATCAATTTGTTGTTTTAATGTTGAGAATTTAGAATTTGATGAAACATTATGGTTGGCAAAGTCAAGCATCTGTGATTAATTTTGGGGCGGGGAGCTCTAAAATTATAGCTGCACTAATTCATTGAAAACCTTAGGGCGCCACTGTTAATTATAGAATCTTACAATATTAATATATCCACTATACACATTTAAAGTTCTGTTCTGGAATGTCTTCGACTGTAGTTGACATTAGGCGTCAGTGGTAGCCCGCTCCAAAAGTTGTACTCATCCATAAACGGTCTTTCGGACAAAACAGGTGTGGATGATTTTATTAATAAATATTTCATGTCCTTTTTGTTATACCTCGGCCAACTATTTCCTGTACTTTTTCCGTCAATAGTCAACTTACTAAAAACAATTCAAATAAATATATTTACTGTTACATATGTAATACATACTAAAACGCACACTACCCTATTTGGATGATTATTATAGGTATGCTCTAATTTAAAATAAATCTATTGAAAATGAAATAAATCTAGAAGATTATTTTTGTCATCTAGGTGACTATGTCTAATGATTATCAATTAATGTGTTTAATAGTTAGTATTTTATATAATTATATGTAGATATCATATCATCACAGAAAATTAATATAAATTAATACCTAATATATAATATGAGTGCAAATAAATTATTCGTGATATAATAAGAAATGTATTATTTTAAATTTAATACAAATTAATTATCTATTAAGAGTATATTTAGTATTTACATACCTACTTAGTAAATATTAGATAGGTACATATTATATAAAATATAGAGCATAGGCGTAAATATGCAGATTAAAAAACTGAGGGACTAGAAATATCAACTAACATACATTAACATAATTTATTATACATAAGAGGTTAATTTAGGAAATATTTAGGGAAAAGGCTAAGTCCCTCCTTAGTTCCCTCCCCTCAATTCATACCTATGTTATAAAGTTATTTATAATAGTTTAAAACAGATACTTTAGAAAAAAAATGTTTAATATGAAAAATTTAGGACTAAAATTAAATACTTAAATTCAAGATTTAGATTGCGTAGTATGGTTATTATGTACTTTGCACGAATAAATAAATCTCAAGTTATAAAATTAATTAACTACTTTACATAAATTATTTAAGTTAAAATAAATTGTTAATCATCACTAGAAACTGTTACGACAGATCAAATTAGCCGTACTCAGAACTGGCGAAATTCGTCCAAATGTCTACCATAAGTTTAGATACATGCTCGTCTTGTGTGTTTAACCGCTTGCCTATGCAATCGAAAAGGCTAATCATTTCATCGCCGTGAGTAACGCCTAAATGTTTTGGACATGGTCCGAAGAATGTATTAAATGAATGCTTGTTTACATAATCGTATACATAAAAATGTACAGGTGACATTATATGATTGGCCATGTCAATAATCCCTTTCAAGAATATACCACCAGTAACCATCTAAAATAAATAAAAATATATATTTCGGAATAAACGACTGAAAATTGTTAACATATAATTCATCATAAAAAGTTATGATAATGCTAATGTTACTAACATCAACTGTGTTTTTAGGATTTTCTTCGATCGAAATCCCTTCTGGAAAGTAATGCAGTTTCAATTTGTCACTGATAAAATTAACGTCTTTGTATGAAGCGGTAAAATGATATAGCATCATTAAAGGCACTATTCGTTTAAAGTTGTCTTTAAATTCAGGGTAAATCAGACCATTTTCATTATACAACCCTATGTATCATAAAATAAAAATAACTATGAGATGTAGTGATAGATGAAAAAATACTGTATTGTTACTAACTATATTTTTTACACAATAATTACAAATTATACTGTACATTTTATTAAAACTCTTCATATTTTTTGACATACATTTTAAAATGTTTAAAATATCAATTTATATTGTTGTATAGCTGTATTATTTTTTAATTCATACTGTAATTTGTATTACATTATATTTTCATGGTTTTATACGATTAAGTAATGACTATTTGTTTTCCTAAATTTATTAAATATAATTAAATTAAGTTACATTGTTACAGTACAGGAAAAATGTAATTTACAGTATTGAGATTCACTAATGATATTAATTATTAGGGTAGATATTGTAGAGAGGAGATTAGGTTATGCTCGCGGTCACGGCCCATATAAGTATTTGTCTATTTTTAATTTTGAGTTTATTACACACATTTGTATTACCAAAAAAAAAATTATGATTTTAAAATGTTACTTACGAGATGCAAAAAAACCACCTTCTCCAGAATTCATTCCAATTATAATCGGAACGAGTGATTCTTGTTTATAATATTTTAAAGGATAGTTACATAAAAACGAGCCTTTTTTCTCATAGCACTTTTCAACAACAGCTGAAAAGGTGACTGATGGATGTATTTCCCATTCCTGAATTAAGCAATTTTAAAATACACGGATGCATTATACTATAATAATTGAATTTAATTTCATATTGTATTTAAATACAATTATTTTACTATTTTACTATTATTTTATTAATTAATTTACAATAATCATCTATTATTACAATACAGACCAACTTACGAAAAAATTTCTATTTAATTGCACAAATGCATCAGCGGGTAAAAGCCTTAAACAGTCAATCATATCTTCCGAATTGGAGGGACAGCCAGTAATTGTAGCAACAGCTTTGGCACGTCGCTCAGCTAAGCCCGGTGGCAAGACGGCCCATTGACAAAAGGGACTTCCACTTTGTAAGATTGCTTTATGAAATAGTCCTACAAATAAATCGAAATTACGATTAAGTACCATTTACATTTCATCCTTCTAAAGTATAAGATTGACGGTTTTGTTAAAGTTTATAAAATATGTTGAAGTATACCTTTACTTAATGGTGACAGTAAATGTAAACCCACACTCGCCCCTCCAGCATTTTCACCAAACAATGTTACTTTTTTATTATCGCCGCCAAATTTAACGATATTATCTTGTATCCAACGAAGTGCTAATACTTGATCTTTCAAACCATAATTTCCCGGCAATATGTCATCTTCAGTGCTCAAAAAACCTAAATATATTAATTACATCGATATTTTAAAAAATTCAACCACAATTAAACGTTCTTACCGAGAAGTCCGACCCTGTAATTTATTGTAACCAAAACAATATCCTTATCCATAAGATATTTAGGGCCATACAGTCGCATACCACCGTGACCCGAGCTAAAACCTCCTCCTGGGATCCATACCATAACAGGTAAATTTTTCACACCTGTTTTGGGCAGCTATTTGGAATATTATATAATATAATATGTGTATTATACATAATGTCGAAAATTATAATACTTAAAATAATACTATTGTTTATTAGTTATTATCTATGACATAAGTATATATAAATATACCTTAGGTGTATAGACGTTTAAATATAGACAATCTTCACTACCCAAGAGGACATCAGATGATTGGTACATGAAAAGATTCTTTTGAATACACATCGACGGTTCCGATGTAGCATTCAATACGCCTTTCCAGGGACTAATTGGTTCCGGAGCCTAAAAGTTTACATAGGTGAATCCAACATTTGATTGATTATTAAAGACGTTTAATAAATACCTTAAATCGGAGCTGTCCTACAGGTGGTTTTGCATATGGTATTCCCTGAAACGCAAAAAAATTCCGTCCATTTCTTGACAGGAATTGTTTTCCTTTCAATTGACCTTCATATACGTTAATTAGTGGACCGATGCAAAACACAAACTCGAAAAGTAACGCAAAAACAACCAGCACAGTGTTATGCATATTGAACTATATAAAATAGATAATATATTAAAAAAAAATTGGTATTATTTGCTCGAAAAAAAAATATACATCATCAAATCAAAACCAAATATATCTAATATAATATTTTGGCAGGTGCACGCAGAATAAACACAATATATATTAGTAGGTCCCTATTTAAAATTATTATTTAACAACAAAAACGTAAAATAGTATATATTAATCATTATAATACAATAATATAGAGTATAGACTATAGGTATACAAAAATAAATTACACTTCGTCTATGATTGGGCTTCGTGCGTTATACTTTAAAAATTAAAACGTGCAATCGATGAACTACGTTGAGAGTTATCTATTAGCAATTCTCAGTTAAAATGCGGACATATTATTATATTATGCTTTATTGATAGGTGATTAAATAATATAAAGTTTACTACGTGTATCATCCCATTTCGTATAAAATAGTTTAAATTATTATAATAAATACCAGCTATTATATGTTTATAAATATATAATCAAATAATAATATATTATTTACGTATGTATTATGTATTTATATTACAAAACAGTTACTAACCTATGTCCTGTGATACATCTATACTCCGACAATTATGTACTTTAATTATTAATGATGCTTTGGCACTGTCCCGTGATGAATACAGTTTGACGTTGAAAAAAATTGTTTTTTGAACATCTTTCATTGTGCGACCTTTAACAATTAGCCAACATTCAATTATACTTATACATGTTAATGCATATCATTGGCAATAGTTTTTTTTATCATTCAAACATACATTTTTTACTATTCTGTCATATATACATATGTATCTTTTTTAGTCTATTTAGTATATCACATTTATATTGTATGAAATAAAAATGTGTCTTACGAAAATACTATTGTTTTATATTGTAAATATAAGTTAGAAATAAAATAGATTTTGTCTAAGAATTTAAAACATTTAAACAAAATGTTCATGTAAATGAATGAATTTATTCAAGGAAAAAAATCACAATACATTCAATTTATGTACCTAGTCTTATATAAATACAATTAATAATATTACTGGTTTTAGATTCAGAGCGATGTGATGACTTTACAATTATGGGAGTTTTATTTTCTTTGTGTATGTGTAAACGGTTTATAGTAAAAGAAATGCTTTGATCTTCATTTTTGAGGGTGGATTTAGATGCTACTTTTGAAGGTTAAAATTAAAAATTTCAAGTAATTTTCAAATTATTCAGAAAAAAGAGAAAACAAATTAAAGAAAGCAAGAATTTTAAGGCGAAATTGATTTTCTTTATTTTATTGTGTAATAAAAAATTTATCATACATACTTGACAGTTTCAACAAATATTAGTATTATAATTTTTTATAAATGGTATAACTTTCAAAATTGTTTAACTTTTTTGAACTATTTATATTAACATTTAAAACGTTTGATTTTATTTTTTTAATCCATGTAAATGTTTTTACAATGTCAAAAATCTTGAATACAAGATTCCTCATAAGTTATTATTAATTGAATTTAAAAAAAAATAATACTTTTTCGCAAATCTCTCCATTTGTCATATTTATATCAACTTTATAGCATACTTGTGTCATATTGATTAGGTATATATTTTTTATGTGTTTCCCCTTCTCTTACTTTTTTTTAAATTAATTGGGCTCTCAAAAGACTTTTATTTTTAATCAAGGTAAATTTTTCTATTAATTGCCCCTTTAATATTTTCTATGCAACATTTTGATTTCTTATTTTTAAAATATTAACGAAACTTTCTGTTGAAACTGTTAAGTATAAAAGTAATATTATTGTTTTCTCTGTAATTCTCTGTATTTTGACTATTTCAAATGCCTCAATAAAACCTTCGCTGTCATCCGAAGATTTACTCCCAAAATAATCTGGTTTATGTATGATTCTTTTAAAATCCATTCTTCTGTATTCCTTGGTTAACTTTTGTGTTACTGAATCAACCTCTATACAATTGTTACACGAAATTCCACCGTACGACAAATCTAACAAATTCCTTGGTTCTAAGCCTAAATGGTCCTCTACTAGGTCTTTTGTAATTTCTAAAGGTTGTTCGTTAACAATTTTTTTCACTAGCACTAACTATTTTATTCTTTTTCCCTAATTTTTATCTTGTCAATATTTATGCTAAATCTCTTAGCTTATCGTAAATAATTTACTGTAATTTATCTAAATTATTTATTTAAAATGCACTCTAATTTATATTTTCTTATAGTAGGCAACTTTCCCAATCTCCAATAAAGTAAATTAATAATTTCAATCCTACTTGCTGTAAATCAATTAAAATCTGGAGAAATTAATTTAATGTTTTAGTCACTTAACATTACTATTATATTATTTTCTTTTCTTCTTCTTCAAAAAAAAATATAAATAAATAAATAAATAAATAAATAAAAATAATAAATATTTCTTCTTAACAAATATATAATATATTTATTTTTTATACATTTTTTACTGGGTATCAAAATAAATAATAAACACTTAATAATTTAAATTATGCTAAGTTTTTCTGACTTTATTCCGTTTTTATAATTTTTAAAACATTACTCTATGAAACATAAAAATTCTT